>CAUYLG010043525.1:0-32758 GCA_963573385.1 Cacajao melanocephalus
ACTGCTGATCAAGACATAACCAAGACTGAACAATTTACAAAAGAAAAGCCAGATATAGGTGAAGGGGAGGAAAGCAGCAAATCACACTGCCACATGTGTACCTATGCAACAATCTTGCATGTTCTTCACATGTACCCCAAAACATAAAATACAATTAAAAAAAAAAAAGGTTTCATTGAACCTACGTTTGAATGTGGTTGAGGAAGCCTCACAATCATAGTAGAAGGCAAAGAGGAGGAAGTCATGTCTTACACGGATGGCAGCAGGCAAACAGAGAGAGAGAACTTGTGCAGGGGAACTCCTCTTTATAGAATGATCAGATCTTGTGATAGTTCTTTACTATCCATTTTAAAAACAGGAGAGGAAAAACCTGCTCTCACAATTCAATTATCTCTCATCATGTCCCTCCCACATGTGGAAATTCATAAGATTTGGGTGGGGACACAGCCAGACCATGTCATTCTATCCCAGTCCCTCTCAAATCTCATGTCCTCACATTTCAAACCCAGTTATGCCTTCCCAAGAGTCCCATACAGTCTTAGTCATTTCAGCATTAACTCAAAAGTTCATAGCCCAAAGTCTCATCTGAGACAAGGAAAGTCCATTCCACCTATGAGCCTGTAAAATTAAAAGCAAGTTAGTTAGTTCCTAGATACAATGGGGGTACAGGCATTGGATAAATACAGCCATTCCAAATGGGAGAAATTAGCCAAAAGAAAGGAGCTGCAGGCCCCATGCAAGTCCAAAATCCAGAGGGGCAGTCAAATCTTAAAGCTTCACAATGAGCTCCTTTGACTCCATGTCTCACATCTAGGTCACCCTGATGCAAGAGGTGGGTTCCCAGTGTCTTGGGCAGCTCCACCTCTGTGGAGCAGGGTACAGCTTCCCTCCTGACTGCTTTCATGGGCTGCCATTGATGCCTGGCTTTTTCAGGTACACAGTCTAAGCCATCAGTAGATCTATGATTCTGGGGTCTGGAGGACAATGGCCCACTTCTGAAAGCTCCACTAAGTGGTGCCTCAGTAGGGACTCTGTGGAGGCTCTGACCCCACATTTTCCTTCCACATTGCCCTAGCAGAGGTTCGACATGAGAGCCCTGCCCCTGCAGCAAACTTCTGCCTGGATATCCAAGAGTTTCCATACATCTTGTGACAACTAGGTGGAGGTTACCAAACCCCAATTCTTAACTTCTGTACACTGGCAGGCTCAACACCACGTGGAAGCTGCCAAGGCTTACAGCTTGCAACCACTGCCATGGCCTGAGCTCTATCTTGGCCCTTTCAGTCACAGCTGGAGTGGCTAGGATGCAGGACACTAAGTCTCTAGGCTGTACACTGCATGAGGACCCTGGCCCAGCTCAGGAAACCACTTTTTCCTGCTAGGCCTCTGGGCCTGTGATGGGAAGGGCTGCCATGAAGACCTCTGACATGCCCTGGAGACAATTTTGACATTGTCTTGGGGATCAGCATTTGGTTCCTTGTTACTTATGGAAATTTCTATAACCATCTTGGATTTCTTCTCTGAAAATGGAATTTTCTTTTCTATTGTATTATCAGGCTGCAAATTTACTGAACTTTTATGCTCTGCTTCTTTTATAAAAATGAATGCCTTTAACAGCACCCAAGTCACATCTTGAATGCTTTGCTGTTTAGAAATTTCTTCCACCAGATACCCTAAATCATCTCTCTCAAGTTCAAAGTTCCACAAATTAGACATTTGTGGTCAGGGGCAAAATGCTTCCAGTCTCTTTGCTAAAACATAACAAGAATCACCTTTATTCCAGTTCCCAATAAGTTCTTCATCTCTATCTGAGATGAGCAGCATTTGGTCAAAGCTATTCAACAAGTCTCTAGGAAATTCCAAACTTTCCCACATCTTCCTGTCTTCTACTGAGCCCCCTAAGCTGTTCCAACTTCTGCCTGTTACCCAGTTCCAAAGTCACTTCCACATTTTCGAGTACCTTTACAGCAGTACCCCACTCTCTCCTCATACCAATTTGCTCTATTAGTTTGTTCTCATGCTGCTAATAAAAACATACCTGAGACTGAGTAATTTACAAAGGAAAGAGGTTTAATGAACACACAGTTATACATGACTGAGAGGCCTCACAATCATGGTGGAAGGCAAAAAATAAGCAAAGGAATGTCTTACATGGTGGCAGGAAAAACAGCTTGTGCAGGGGAACTCCCATTTATAAAACTATCAGATCTTCCATTTATAAAACTCCTTTTTATAAAATTTCCATTTATTAATCCAAAGAACAGTATAAAGGAACCTACCCCATGGTTCAATTATCTCCACCTGGCCCTGCCTGTGACATGTGGGGATTATTACAATTCAAGGTGAGATTCAGTTGGGGACACACCCAAACCATATGACCAGGTAAATTACAAAAATTAAAATGAAGAGTTTTATTTTGTTTGTTTTCCAGCAATACCCAAGATGTTGTTAGCACTTCATGGAACTCCAATTTGAAGAACATATCAGAAGTAATAAATTAGCTGCCTGTTCTTTAGAAAAGCTTTCATGTAGTTATCATACACAATTTTGGATAAGTTTTAGCTGTAGAAAGTGTAAAGTTATAATTTCTAGTGAAAATCTAAAGAACTTACATTTGTGTGACTAACAATAAAATCAATGAAAATCAAAGCTCTCCCCTTTTGTTTTTAATATAAATAAATACCTAATCAAAATAGGCACCTAAGAAGAAGGAAGTTCTATGGGCAGAGCAAAAATTTCCTCAGAAAATGATTTGGATCTTCTCAAAAACAAAAATTGATAGATGACTCTATATAACTGAAGCCTAATTATATAGAAATGAAATATTATGATGGAAGCCCCCAAATTTCAGTATTTGCTTTATAAAGACTTAGCTTAAAAAACTCAGAGAACCACCTATCAAAAGGAAAAATAATAATGATATATTTATTCCTATGTACAAATTCAATACTATCCCAATCACAATTTCAGCTGGAATGTGTATTGCTCATTGAAAAATATATGCAAAAAACAAAAAAAAATATTAATAGAGAGCTAATTCTACTTAAATAAAAGAATTACAGAGGCAAATTCTTCATACCAGATGATTAGCCATAATGCCAAGTCCAAGAAATGGACATAGTGTGGAATCGCCTCTTGAGGAAACAAATGGAATAAAATATAGAATTCTGATTTGGGCTCATTTGTAGCCATTTGCTAGCATTATTGATAGTAGTGAGACTTAATGACTTGGATGTGGTCTCAGCAGTGAATGCTGCCCTGCCCCTACTCCCACCCTACTTTACCCCAGAGTTCTGTAGTTGAAGCTGGTTAGTTTTCCTATTCATGTTTATTTGTGGGATTAAATTATCATAGTTTATATTTTTGTTCATTTTAAAGAACAGTTCATGAATAATAGTCCATGAATTTATGTGACTTGCACGCTATGTCTGTTGCCAAGAACTTTTGTAGAATTTGTGCTGCTGTCTTCTCCCATTGAATGTTGCTATAGAGATGTAACTTTCTTACATGTAATGTGAGTTTTGGCCCTGATGCCCCATATAATTTTTTTAGGTTCAAGGAAGTATCCTTACCAATAGAGTAATGTCCACAAAGATTAATAAGATATCTAACAGTGTTGAATGTGCCTGGTCAACTCTTTATAAGACTTATAAGAAAAGTTGTCCTCTATAACCTTTAATACACTTTCTCATCCTTTTTTCAGGAAACTTCAATTTTGTTTACTTTCAGTCTCCTTTTTCTTCCATATCTATTATTTTTACCCCATTTACTTTGCTTTTCTCATTTCTATACTAAATGCACCTGTTTTCAGCATTGTCCATTCTTTAGTCAGATTCTAAAGTGACATTATTACTCTGTATTTCCACTGATTCTGACATAGTCCAGCTCATTTTTCATCTCTTATCACCTCTTCTTTTATTCCACATCACCAGGAATGATGTCTCCTTTAAGCCCCAGACAACATAAGTGTCCATTGTGATTGGCTGGTGTCCATTCTGATTAGTCAGTGTTCTGGTAAAACTCCGTTGTTAACCCTTGGCCATCCTTCTCATCTGCTTTTGTTTTAAAATTATTATCATGCAGGCTTTTTATCTCTCTTTAGTTATCTTGTTCATTTTATTTTTGAATCTTTACACATCTTTCCTTAGGTTCCTTGCTAATTTTGTGGTTGGTATTTTTTTTTTTTTTTTGTAACTATAGTTTTATTGGAACACAGCATAATTAGTCTTTTAAAAACTGTCTATGGCTGCTTTATTTTTTTAAGTTCTGGGGTACATATGCAGGATGTGGTTTCTTACACAGGTAAATGTATGCCATGGTGGTCTGCTGCACCTATCAATCTACCATGTACATATTAAGCCCAGCATGCATTATTTCTTTTTCCTGATGCTCTCCCTTCCCCCACCTCTGACTCAGACAGGTCCTAGTGTTTGTCATTCTCCTCCCTGGGTCCATGTGTTCTAATTGTTCAGCTCCCACTTACAGGTGAGAACATGTGGTGTTTGGTTTTCTGTTTCTACATTAGTTTGCTGAGGATAATGGTTTTCAGTTCTGTCCATGTTCTGGCAAAGGACATGGTCTCATTCCTTTTTCATTTTTTAATGTAGTTTGTTTTTGCTTTTTGAGCCATTTTCTCACTGACAGAGAGTACAAAAGAGTAATCTGAGTCAGCAAGCCACTCAGATTTCAGCCTCTTTCCTTTGAACACATGCTAACTCTCAGTCAGTGTCATCTGTAGGTCACTGTATCAGGCCAGTTGTATGTTGACCTGGTTAGCAATGAGATCCTTTACATCAAAATCCTACATATCATGTTCTAGGATTTACTCTCACTTAGATGACAAAAACTCATTAGTATAGCTTTTATCTTGTCAAGTTGTTAAGGAAGTGTGTTTCCTTCTCAAATCTATCCTCCCGTTCTTTCTGTGATAGACAGTTGTTACCTGAAAAACTCCAACAACGTACTTACTCACCATGGAAGGCGGAAAAACAATTTGTATCTGTCCATATTGCTTATTACTTTATAATTACTTTTCTTTTTAATTGAAAGCAGCATTATCTGGGTAGGAGGAATGTTTTTCTGTTAGTGATATCTGTTTTTAATACCTTAGCATGATTTTCCCTGCTTCTGAAAGGAAGTTGAATTGTGTCCACCAAAAAGATACGTTGAATTCCTAAGCCATTGTACTTATGAAGGTGACCTTATTTGAAAGTTGTGTCTTTGCAGGTGAATTCAAGTTAAGACTAGGTCATATTGAATTAGGATGGGCCCAAATCCAATCACAAGAGTACCCTTATAAGAAAAGGAGAAAAGACAGACTGAGACACACTGAGAGGACACCATGTGACAGCAGAGACAGAAATTACAGTGATGCATCTACAAAACGGGAATGCCAAGGATTGCCAGGAACACACAAAGCAAAGATAAAGGAAGGGAACAGATTCTTCCCTAGTGCCTTCAGAGATTTCTGGCCTCTAGAACTGTGAGAAAATAAATTACTGTTGTTTTAAGCCATCCTGTTTGCTATTTATTGCAGCTCTTGGAATTTAATACAGAGGGCAACTTGATACCTTTGTTTGGAGAACTACCAAGCTGCCATCACATAGTCAATATTTATGATTTGACAAGGCTGTTTATAGTTACTTTGTTTGGCAATACCTCAGAAATAGGAAATTATTTCATGCATTATTTTTATAAATAATGATATAAAATAAATTTATATTATTATATTATAGAGGGAAGATTGTATCCAAAATGTCATTTAAAATAAAATCTGTAGAGACACAAACTTGCATTTCATTCATTATTGATAGAACACTTTATATATTACAGTCATTTATTTGTGTAATATTTAAATGAAAATGGGCTGAATATCCCTTTATCTTAGAGTATAATTTTTTTCTTAAACAAATAATATGTTATTACAGAAATCCATTCCAACCAAGGAGAATTTGAAGGAAGGATACAGGAATTTCGCTTAGAATGAAAGAACAGTGAGTAAATCTGAGCCTTGATAGGAAGATACCTGGGAGATAAACATCTACACCAGTATTCACATCATAAACTTCCTCTTGCTCTCCTTTTCTCCCTGTGGTTAAACGATCTGTCATCTCTCCTTTTCTCTGCGTACCTTTTTTGTTTTTGCACGTTAGAGTTCTCAGCTGACTCAGCAATTTGCACACTGTGCATCATGGCACAATGCATCTCAACTCCTGAGTCTACTTGACCTTACAGGCCTTGTACCTAGAATTTGGAACTTAGTGTATTCCCTAAATAAAAAACCTTGGTAGAATAAAACTTTGTCTGGCTTAAGTTAAACACTGATCTCTAAATTTATGAATTCAAAGGATTGAGTTTACATGGCTCATAGGGCCACAAACTCAAAAGTTATATAAACAGCAGGGTCTTTAAGAAAGGGATGTGAGAACAATGGAGAAATGTTCAGTATTTCTAACACAAAATCTTAAAGCTCTATAAATTTCAAATTGTTATTGCTTTATTAAAAGCTCATACTGATAGACTTATTCTACTTCATTTAAAAATTTTGTTTAATTTTGAATTTGATTAAAGTATTGCTATCTAGAAAATGCTTCACAACCATTTGAAAGGATAATGATGGTTGCAGTAAGATAAGTAAATGAGTTTTGAAGTTAGAAAGCCTGGAGATGAAGTACCTCTGCCACTACCTAGTCACGTGATCCTGGGTAAGTCACACAAACTCCTTTACTCTCACATTTTTAATCAGTAAAATGTGAGTAAAACTAATGTGAAAACAACAAAAAAAATCATTTAAAGGAGAGGGCCTCAAAAACCATAAAGTGCTGTAAAGTAAATGCTGAAATTAATGCCATATTACCTTGTTATACGTAACCCCAATGATGGCTTACATAGAGCTCTCTGGGTGGTACATGTAAAATGCAGGGTTATCAAGTGTCCAGTGACCAACATCCATTTGTATTAGAACTTTTTTTTAATGCTCTCATATGCTGAATTAGACATGTTTCTTTTACTTGCATTTATCAAAAATTAATTATTGCTTGAATAAACAAGAAGTTTAATGGAAAGAAACTAAATTAGATTACAGGATCCAAATCCCAACCAACTATCATCAGGGACAGAACCTAAGCTAGTGGTAGGGACCTTGACACATTCAAAGCATATCCGCTAGACAATATAGGTGAAAAAGCCACAATCACATCTCTTCTAAGTGCTACTAAGTTGAAATAGATCCAAATTATGTTTTCCCATCTCTATATTTCTTTCTATTACTTAATACTATTGTTTATTTATTGGTCATATTTCTCAGTCTTCATGCACATACTGCCATTCCAACTCAATTTTAAGCAGAATACTAAAGAGTAAGAAATGTCTATGAAACCAAAATTCAGGTTCCTGGAAGAGATGCTGATTTAGCCTAACATGAGCCAGGTATCCATTCAGATACAGCTGGGAAGCAAGTTACATGGCCAACTGTCTACTCAGCAGTGCTTGCATAGTGATCTTTAAACAGGCTGGGTGTGATGGCTCATGCCTGTAATCCCACCACTTTGAGAGGCAGGGGAGGGTAGATCACTTGAGCTCAGGAATTTGAGACCAGCCACCAACATTACAAAACTCTGGCTCTACAAAAAACACAAAAATTAGCCAGGCATGATGGTGCATGCCTGTATTCCCAGCTAATTGGGAGGCTGAGGTGGGAGGATCACTTGAGCCCAGGAGGCAGAGGTTGCAGTGAGCCCAGATGGTGTCACGGCACTCTGGCCTGGTTGAAAGAGTAAGACCCTGCATCAAAACCTAAAAACAAAGAGGGATATGTTAAGGGAGGTCAATGATCAATTTTCCTAAAAGAGAAGAAAATGAGCTGAAAGGTCCCCAAAACATACAGCTGATACACTCATTAATTCAGGAACATCAGAGCAATCTTTACAGATATTTGTATATGTACAGCTAATGAACACATTAGATTCAGCCTGTCCTAAACTGAGCTCTTCTGAAGCCATGCCTCCAATCCTTTGTATTTCCAATGAATGCATGACTATTCTCTCAGACCCCTATACTTAAAATAGTAAAGTCTATTTTGACTCATTCTCTATTATCCTAATAATCATTTCCAGGAGGTTAATAAGTAAGGCCTTTTTACGTCTATAGTGCCTCAATTCTAGCTGTTCTTTCATTTCCCTAATTGCAGCACTGTTTCCACTGGTTATTCAACCAATATAACACAGTATAACAAAAAGAAAAATATTTTGTCTCTAGCATCCACTGTTTAAATTCATCCTATAAACCATTGCTAGAAACAATTATTCCTCAAAAATCAGTCTATAACTCAGAAACCTTCAAAGGTCGGCAACTGCTAAGCTCTAAAATACTAAGTTATTATTAAAATAATATACGGAATGTGTTCCTATCTGATTTCATTGTCTGATCCTGAACTTTCCTTGTAATCTTTAAAAGAATTTGTATGCTAATGGTTTGTTAGTTCATGTAGAACTTCCTCTAAAGAATTTGAACCTCTTCTCTTTTTTGCTACCATGATTTTACATATCATGTTTTTCACTACAGAATAGTACCCTGCCATGTGGACTGGCCAGAAATTTATGGAGCTTAGGGAAAAAAGCCTTCTCTTTCAAAATCTCTGTTTGCTCCATACCATAAAATATGGGGATTCTTTTCTTCATATAAGTAGTCATTAAAAATTTTCTATACCTCTCCTCTAATACTTATCACATTCTAACACAGGTATATTTTTAGTAGTTTTCTTCATGCTTTCCATTCCTGCTATACTAAAGATAAAAAGCAAGGAAAGAAGGAAAGGAAGAAGGAAATGATGAAAAACTCTTTGAAGGAAGGGATATTGTCTTAGCCGTTAACCTTTTAATCAAAACCATTAAAATATTTTACATAATGAGTAAAGGTTAGAGGGTGTTCTTAAGACATCAAGATGGCATAGTTGCCAGGGAAGCACGCAGATTGTTTGAACACCACTTTGGCCTGCAGAAACCTCATCTCAAAGTATAAATGCCATTTCCTTCCTCAAAAACCAGACCTTTAAGATTATCCTTTCTTCTGACTATTTCTGAATACAGGACGAGGCAGAGTGATGAAGAGCCCATAAAGACAGGTGCACTGGGAAGACAAGTCACTGTGATGACTGAAGCTTCATGGATGCAGAAACAATAATGAACACAAAAACAGAAAAACAAAACAAAACAGAACCGGGCTGACTTGGATTCAAGGTAGCATTTTCAAAAGCAAAATGATACTATATTCATAGATAAAATGCAAGTCAATAATTGCAGCTCAATTGACACTGTTTCCTCTGATCAATTGCATTAGTAATATTTCTTTTCTGTATATAAAAGCAGGATGAATCCTACATACACACAAAGAGATGGAGGTACTTTAAGCTTCAGAAGTGCTCTCCTTCCCCAGAGGATAGATTTCTTCCTCCCACTTCAATAAACATGAATTACTGCAAATTAACTTAGAGTTTCAATTATATAATGTATAATCTTCTAATGGTAATCATCCTATATATCCTATAATGTACATGAATATCATGAAAAATTTTTTAAGTATCATGTCTTCTGAGATTTATTTTACCATGACCTTCAAGAACCTCTGTGATCTAGGAACTCACTTCCCCAGAAGCCACATTTTTATTAGAAATATAATTGCATATATGGAAAATCAAAGGTTTCTCTCAAATTGAAATGTTAGAAAAATAGTAGTACTGTGAAAGAAGGGGGGCTTATGAAATTTACTGCTCTTATAGAGAACTAAAAAATAAGACAAAATTATGCCAGAGGTTCACAAAGCTCTTTAAATGTCCTGATTTCCCAAGACAAATGGCAACTTTCAACTCATTCTATTTATTTTAAGTGTTGTGCAAATTATACGAAAATAGAAGATTGCATAATACATTTTTCTAGTTATGATTGAAAAAATAGCACTTACTTAGAAAAGTCCCCAGAGATTTTCTTAGGTCATTCCTCCATAAGGAGGAATAATTATTCTACTTTGGGCAGATACTGTCTCATGCTGAGGGAATATGTCTACAACAAATACAAAATCCTATGAAGAATGAAATAGTGATACTATTTCAGTATATTCAATATTAAAGATATTTTACTTTGAAGTGTATGGAGTTTGAAAAAATTATACAGTAACATCTGCTGGAACTTAATTTGAATCCACAATGTATTCTGAAGGACTACATAAAGTCGCAGTGTTAATCTGTAAAAGATGATGGTTTAAAAGAATTTAGAATTATCTTGTTAAGGTATCTACAGGTTAATACCATTTTGTGAATATTAATTCATTATTTTAAAGTTCAGCAAAATAAGTTTTATGTACATTATTTACAGCTAAAGATCCTTCCCAAAGAAATAGTACCGTCAGCAAATGTTTCATTTCCTATACTCATGTGGCCAAAACCTGATGCTGAAAACATAATAAAGTTATTTTGTTATATTTTAATCCTCAAAATTCTAATATTTCAAGAGAATTAAAGTGTCCTTGAGAAAATAAGCTTCTTGACAGACCTAGAAATAAATTTAAAAATATATAAAGGAAAATTTATAAATAATATAAAAATGTATAAAGGAAAATTCATAAATGTATATGAGATGGCAGGTCAAAAAGAAAATGTAAGCTGTCTACAATCACGGATTAACTTGTTTCGATACAAACCTTTATTTTTGAAACACAACTACCTACACAAGGATAATAAAATAACCACTTTCCAGTGAGTAGGCAAATAGCTTTTAATGTCTATCTAGAGTAGAGGTTGGCATGCAGAAGCAAAATGAAAGGGAATTTTACCATGGAACAGAGCAAACACTCATAGAGTAAAAGTCTTCAACTAATTTGGGGAGTGCCTTACAAACAGTAATGAAGCTGGGAGATCATGTGTCCCCAACTATAGTCAAAGAAAGTATTCATTCCCAGGAGTAGACTTTTATAAGGGCATATTGTTATAGCATTTTCATAGATGGACTTAGCAGAGGCAGTTAAGAAACGTATACCCCCAGAATATACACAGACTTCCAAAACAGCAATCAAAAACAAATCAACCCACCACAACAGCAAAAACAACACTCTCCTAGTCATTCTTGATCAAGGAAATTAAATAAAATTAAAGTTGAATGTTTAAACATTATTATAATGATAATATATCCTGAAAAAAAGAAATAGTTGTGGAATTGTTCTGAAGTTTTTTTTATTCAACACATTTACTAAACTCCTATTAAATGTGAGGCAAAGTGGTTATAGCAATAAACAAGACAGATAAAAATCCCTGCCCTCAGACGTATTAGAATCTAGGGAACAACAAATTGCACAAATAATTGAGCAATTAATTATTTAACTTACAACTGGTAAATCTCTATGAAGAAGCACACAATGCTTTCAACGCATATTATAGTGGATGCTATGTGTTAAAATTATTCTGGCAAGGTCTGCAAAAAAGGTGGTGTGTTTTTTGTTGTTGTTGTTGTTGTTGATTTTAAAGAGCAGAGAATTTAATAGGTAAGAAAGAAGGAAGAGGCTCCCCTGTACAGAGATTGAGGGAGGGAGTCTCCAAGCTGAAAGAGGGAACCCCCTGCAAAATAGTTTTTAAAGACATCCCACCACCTCTTTAACTACTTTACTGGCACCTGTTCTCACTGTGACAGTATTTGGTGTTTTGGCTTCACTGTGATGGTGTGTATATGTGAGTGGGCGGAGGGGCATGGTATTCTTCTATACAAGAGGAAAGAATTCAACTTGTCCTTTATATGAATATCAAATTGAGGAGTCCAGATATCACATATACTAGAGAAAACTACTATCTGTCCTATTTCCCAATACTTCTCTATGACCATATTTTCTCCAACCAATAGTAATCACTTACTGGGTAGTATTCATCATCTAATTTAATCCTTACAAAATTCTTGATGACGTAGATGTTACTATTGGTACATTAAGATAAGGAAATCAAGAATCAGAGGAGTTAAGTCTAATAAACCACAACGCAAGATGAGTAACTACTTTGTATCTGTTAGCAGCAAATATATCCTGAGGTATTCTGACTTGGGACCAAGTTGAGAAAAGTGAAAAATAGATGGGCTGTGTCCTTCTTTGTCTATTGCAATCTGGACACTGTATTTTTAGTTTAGGTCTTATGCACGAATCAGAGATTTCCTGTGTAAACATCCACTTGGGTAAGAGATTGGGGTAAATGAATTACTTTTAGGCTTTTCCTGAGATTCTTCTTCTTCAAGGGTTATAAGACATCCTAAGGAGGTCAATGCCCACTGGAAAGCAGATGTAGAGTAATAGAATACCCATCCCAGGATGCCAGTTTGATTATAAGATCACAGGTGAAAGGGAAAACAATGATACACTTTGGGTGTTTTTTTATTTGGCTTTCCCATATTTTCTTGAGTATCCAGCCTCTGACTAAGTCAATTTTTCAGTAAAATAAAAATAATTACTTTCACAAGTTTGGTTTATACATTATAAGCTAATGTTTTAGTTGGCATTGCAATACCCCAAACTAAAGGGATGCGCTCAGCTTTAAAGGAGACTTTCTTCATGCAGGTGGATCCAATTTCGTTTTGTTACAGCAGACTTAGTCCCTAGCTTAGGCTGTTTAGCTGATTAGAATGACATTCCTGTTCAGGTATGCCATGCATACAGTGGTTCTCAAGGAAGGCTGCAGATAATCATCATACAGATATCAGATACACATGCCTTGTTCTTACCTTCAGATATTGTTTTTTATTTGATTCATGTGCAGCTCAAGCATTGATTTTTGATACTTGAGGCCACTTATCAAGGCAATTCTAATACAGCCAGAGCCGAATATCAATGAGCTCAATCGGCAAGGTAAAAATGGTAATTTCACCAAAATGGAATCTAAGGAACCCAAAGGCAACCAGAAAGAAAGCATTCTGATCCTCATGGTGACTACAGCAGAGTTAATGCTGGTAGATTTGCCTGTGTATGTGTGTTTGTGTGGTTGGGAAGAAGCAGCTTAAAGACACATAACTGCACTGGCTGTGGGGGGATCAGACTTTTATTCCACACTAAGTAGGTAAAGATGATTAGAAATGCATTTCTATAAGGAAACCAGAAATTTTGAGTAAAATAAGTTTGGTGGTTAAGGCAGGGCAAATACACAAAGGTCAGTTTACTAAATCTCAATATAAAACTTAAAAGGCTAATGGGGCACAAGAGTAGATAGCTTTAGTCTGAGGAAAGGACATGAAAAGCTGTCTGATTAGATTTGTACTTTTAGTTTCTCTTTCACTCTGTTAGCATGCTCTCTCACCACAAAGATTTACTGACTAATCAAATTACGGACAGCATTATTTAAATGGCATATCTTTATTCGACAACTGTGAAAGCAAGATTATTTCTTCTCGTTTTCTCAATGCTTGATTGTGAACACTTATGCTAGTAAATTATCACAGGAGAGATAAGACAGAATCATAAAATTCTCTCAGCTTTCCAAAAACCTAGGGTCACAGTTGTGAGACAATATAAGCTGAGATATTGGCATGTTCTTTGTCTTTTGTTTTTTAGTTCATTCTACATGTGAATCTACACTGAGGAGACTTTGTTTTCTCTTTGGCCTGGGTGTTTGACCTCACAAAATGCAGACTTTCCACAGCTATAACTTAAACTTAGTGCAGGTTTTTTTTCCCCTTGAGTAATTTAAGCTCCATCCCATGATCATTTATATCTTATTCTTATTTAAATTGCTTTCTTTATTATTGTCTAAATAATAAGATCAGATAGGATAAGGCGAATAGTGTAAAGAAAATTATATTTATGAAACTAGTTACATTATCATCAATGCAAGCAAACTCAAAAGATATGCATTGAGCTTCTATTACATACCAGGTATTACGCTGGATAAGTGGTTCTGAAGCTTTTGCATGCATCAGAATCACCTGGAAAGTTTATTAATACATGAATTACTGTGTCCCTCTCCCATAGTTCTGAATCAATAGGTCTGAGGTGGGCTTAAGAATTTGCCTAAAACACAATGCAATGGGTGCTACTGCAAATGTCTTCTCTGCTCCGTGTTCAGGGATGTCCTTTTGACAGCTTGAAATCAGCCATGGTGGGAGCATTTATACTACAGAAATCTACAAATGCTACAAGTCAGAGATTTCCCCCTTTTTTCTCCTTCCCATATGAGCTAGTTTTTAAATATTCACCACCAGACCACCGGGGACAGACACTGCATTTTTAAAGCCCCCCTGTGATTCACATGTTGAATTCATGTTAAGAATGATCTAGAGGGAAAGTTCAGGAAGGGAAGACAAATACATGGCACTTGGTGTGGTAATATATGATATGATTTATAATGCGGGAACAGGAGTGTGGATGATTGATTCTCTTATGGAAATTAGAAAATAACTAATGGAGGAAGTTCACTTTGAGCTAGAATTTTAATGCAAGATAGGACTTAAATTGGAAATGCAGCAATGAGTATTTGTTAAGAAAGAAGACATTTCTGGCAAGACCAGTGAAACACAAGGGGGCATGTTTGGGGAGCACATTAATTTTGAATTAATCATCAAAGTCAATATTCATTATTGAAATTATAATACTTGCTATCATCCCTATGGGACTATAGGCTCCATTAGAAGAGAGACTTTGCCTACCATGGTATAGAAGCTTCTAATATAATATCTGGTACACAGTAGGAGCACAAAAATTATTTTTGTACAAATGATGTGCCTCCCAGAAACTTGAGAATGAAATAAATGAAGACATTATTCATAGTGACTGGGTATACAATATGAAATCAGTGCTTAATTTTTCTCAACTGGGCAAGAAAATCTACAGTAATGTATAAAAAATGAAACTGATTTACAGATATGTGAGAAGGAAAAGAATTTGAAGAGAAAAAATTAGAAGGATGACAATTTGTGGAGAAAGGAGTCAAAGTTTTAGTTTTAAGACATTATAAAATCTGGCAATTTTTATTTTAAAAAGTTTGTAAATATTAATGAAATGATTCATTTCACCTTTAACATTTTTTTAAATGTTAATTGGTCCCTAAAATTTAGGGTACAAATACATTTATTAGAGGTAGCCATCAGTAATACAAATTGAGAACATTATGACTGTTATTTGAACTATGATGATTAGGAAGTTACTTCCTATCTTTTAATTCACCAAGAAGTATCTTAAATATATAACCTACTTATATCAAGCACAAAGATGATTATAGTTAAAAAAAATGACAAAAAAAAACATTGTTTTGTACTTGTTTAGAAATTTGTCTTGCAATCGGGAAATTCTATTTTGTGGTTGTGGACCTTAACTCATATAATATCTAGAAAGACTTCAAAATCCAAAGACAATATTCAGTACGTTACCTAGGAAGAATCCTTAAAACTGCTTAGTTAAGATTACATCTTTTCTAAAATAAAGAAACTGAGCTTTAGTCCAAAGAATCGTCTACAATCAGGGAGCTATACAGGTATAGCATTCCACTGATTGTTTTAGAAAACTAAGAAGAAGAAGATAGCTAGAAAATGCAAAATACTTCAAGATTAAACAAACACACTAAAATGACATACAGGTCAAATAAGAAATCTCATGGAAAATTTAAATATATTTTCAACTAAATTAAAACACGAAAATTTGTGAGGTACAGTGAAAGCAGTGCTTACAGTAAAATTTATAACATTACATGCATATATAAGAAAAGAAGAAATAAATTAATGATCTAAGCTTTCACCCTAGGAAATTAGGGGGTGTGCAGGAGACATAGGGAAATATAAAAGAGGAAGCAGAAAGAAAAAATGATAAAAATAAAAAGTATAGCAGAAATTAGTGAATTGAAAACAGTAAACTAATAGAGAAAAATCAACAAAACCAAAAGCTGGTTCTTTAAAAATATCAGTGAAAATAAATAAGCCTCCAGCCCAGCTGAGGAAAAAAAAAAAGGAAAAACTATTATCAGATACAAAGGAAAGGACAATAAATATTATTTATTCTATGGATATTAAAGGGATAATAAGAAACATTATGAACAACTCTATGCCCACGGATTTGGCAACCAAGTTGAATAGACCAATTCCTTGAAAAATTAAATTTTCAAAAACTTACACAAAAAGACACAATCTGAATAGGCATAGTTTTATTAAATAAATTGAATCAATATTTTAAAACCTTCCAAACCAGTAAATGTCATGCCAAGTAGATTCACTTGTGAATTCTACCAAATATTTAAACCAATACTTGTTTCTCCAAGAGATGTAAGCAAAGGAAATATCTCCTAACTCATTTTATGAGGCCGGTATCACCCTAATAACCAAAGTCAGATAAAGATATCAAAAGAAAAGAAAACTAAAAGTCTATATCTTTCATAAGTATAGATGTGAAAATCCTCAAAAATACCAGATTGAATACAACAATCTGTAAGAATAATTATACACTACACTACATGGGTTTTATTTCAAAAATGCATGACGAGTTCAACATTCAAAAGTCATCTACATAATTTGTCATACAGTTTTTCTAAATAACAACAGTGGGAAAAAAATCACATGATCATATCAATAGATGCCAAAAGAGCATTTAACAACATCCATCACTCATTCATAATTTAAAAAAAAAAACTCTTGGAAAACCAAAAATAAAAAGGAATATCCTTGGTTTAATAAAGAGTATCTATAAAACACTTGAAGTTAACATTATACTTAATGAGGAGAAACTCAGAGCTTTCCTGCTAACATCAGAAACAAGGTAAGGAAGTCTCTTCTCATATTGCTTTTTAATATCATATTAGAAATCCTAGATAATGCAGTAAGACAAGAAAAGAAAAGGTATACAGACTGTGAAGAACAAAATAAAATTTTATCTGTTCACAGATGGCATGATCATTTGTATATAGAAGACCTGGAAGAATCAACATTTTTAAAAGTCCTCGAACTAATATTATAGCAATGTTACACAATAAAATGTTAGTATGCAAAAATCAATTGCTTTCCTATATACCAGATAGAAACAAGTGGGATTTGAAATTTAAAAATCAGTACCATTTATGCTAGCAACCAAAAAATTAAACACTTAGGTATACATTTAACAAAATATGTACAAGATCTATATGAAGAAAATTACAAACTTCTGATGAAAGAAATTTTAAGAAAACTAAATAAATGGAGAAATATTTTATGTACATGCATAGAAAGATTTTATGTTGTCAGGATGTCAGTTTTTACCAACTTGATCTACAATGCAATTTAACCCCAATCAAAATTTCAGCATGTTACCTTGGAATGTTAATAAACTGAGTCTAAATTTTATATGGAGAGGCAAAAGACTCAGAATAATAAGCTTCGTATTGAAGAACAAGATTGTAGGACTGACACCACTCACCTTCAAGACTTACTGTAAAATTACAGTAGTTTATGCAGTGTCGAATTGGTGAAATAAGGTACAAATAAATAAATGCAACAGAATAGAGAACCCCAAAACAGGCACTCATAAATACAATCAACTAATTTTTGATAAAAGAGCTAATGCAACACAATGGGAAAAAAAAGGCAGTCTCTTAAACAAATGGTGCTAGAAAAACTGGCCATCCCATGCCAAAAACATACATCTAGATACAGACTTCACACCTTCTACAAAAATTTACTCAAAATGGATTATTGAAGTAAACATAAAATGAAAAACTAAAGTTCCTAGACAATAACCCACAGAAGAAAATTTAGATGATCTTGGATATGGTGATAACTTTTTAGGTACAATGCTGAATGCATGATAAATGAACAAAATATTTGATAAGCTGGGCTTCACTAAAATAAAAAATAAAACTTGTGTTCTGCAGAAGTTGTCAACAGAAAAGACAAGCCATACACTCGGAGAGAATGCTTGCGAACGACATATCTGATAAAGAACTGTTATTCAAAATAAACATAGAATTCAAACTCAACAAGAAAGTGAAAACACCACTTTAAAATGGAAAAAAGAAAAAGCTGAACAGATGCCTTAACAAAGAAGATACACAGATGGAAAAAAAGAGTGTAAAAATATGTTTAATATCATAAATCAATAGAGAACGGCAAGTTAAAACAGCAATGAAATACCATTCATCTATTAGAATGGCCAAAATCCAAAATGCTACTAGCAAGGATGTGAAGTAACAAGAACTCTCAATAGTTATTGATAGAAATGCAAAATGATGCAGCCACTTTAGAAGACAGTTTGTCAATTTATTTAATAACTAAACATATTACATAGTAACTATGTAACTATACATTACATAGTAACTATGTAACTATGTTATATATTATATATGAGTTATATATGCATATAGTTGCTATATAATATAGTTGAAGTAAAACAGTATGTATATAGTGCGTAATACAGTTTGTATTACTATATTACATATTACATATATGTATACTAATATGTGTATTAGTATTCGTTACTATATTACTAAGAAATTCATACAGACCTTTGGCTCCCTGAAAGCACCCAAAATCAAAACCAAACAATTAGACACAACATGAACCAAAATCACCCACAATTGAAAAAGAAATGCAAAGTCTCATCTATGCAAGAGCAAATTCAAAAATAGACAGTTCCTTCAGATGAGAAGAAATCAGTGGAAGAACTCAAGAGGAACAAAATGTAATCTTTTGACACCGCCAAAAGATAACACTAGCTTTCCAGCAACGAATCCTATCCATAATCAAAATTCTGAAATGACAGATAAGAACTCAAAATATAAATTGTAGTAAACTCAATGTGATCCAAAAGAAAATTAAAAATTAACAGAAAGACCCCTCCACACACCAAAAAAAGTTCAAGAAAGACAAGATCGCTATATTTTTTAAAAATCCAAACAACTGGAAATATTAAAAATTTACTACAGGAATTTTAACGTAGAATGGAAAGCTTTACCAACATACTAGACCAAGCAGAATAAAGAATTTTAGAGCTTGAAGATCAATCTTTTGAAGTAATTCAGTAAGAAGTAATCAATTTTAAAAATACAAAATAATACAGTCTTTGAGAAATATAAGATTATGTAAAGTGGTCAAACTCATGATTATAGGCATTTCTGAGAGAGAAGAAGAAAAAGTAAATTTGGAAAACATATTTGAGAAAAAAATTCAAGAATATTTTTCTTCTCTTTCTAGAAAGGTAGACCTCTAGATACAAGATACTCAGAAAACACCTGAGAGATACTGTAAGAGACAAATGTCACAAAGTCATATAGTCATCAGAAGAGTCAAGATCAAGTGTAAACTTAGAAAAATCCAAAACGCAGCTAGAGAGGAGTCAAATTACCTGTAAAGGGAATCCCATCAGGCTAGCTGTGAATTTCTCAGCAGAAAATTTACAAGCCACAAAATATTAGGGGTCTATTTTCAGCCTTCTTAAAGAAAAAATAAAATGCCAGCTAAGAATTTCATATCTTGACAAACTAAAATTCATAAATGAAGGAGAAATAAACTATTTCCCAGAAAAGCAAATGATAAGGGAATTCATCACCACTAAACCAGCCCTATAAGAAATGTTCAAAGGAGTTCTAAACATGACAATGAAAAGATGATACTTGCTACCATAAAAGTACACATAAGTCCAAAGTTCATAGATCTTCTAAAGCAATTATAAAATTGAGACTATAAAGCAAATAGTCAAAAACACTATGACAGGAACAAAGCCTCACATATCAATGTTAACCTTGAATATAAGTGAGCTCCACTTAAAAGATACAGACTGACAAATTGGATTTAAAGAGTAAGATGCAACCATCTGCTGCCTACAAAAAATTCATCTGACATATACAGACTCAAAGTAAAAAGGAGACATTACACAATGATATCATTATATATCATTATACAATGATATCATTGATATCATTACATTATAAATGACAATTCAATGAGAAGATTTAACTGTCTTAAATATATACACACTGAACATTGGAAGACAAGATTTAACTGTCTTAAACATACACACACCCAACTTTACAAAACAAATACTACCAGACCTAAGAAAAGAGATTGATAGCCACATAATAATGGAGACTTCAACACCTAATTGACAGCAAAAGATAGATCATCAAAGCAGAAAACTTACAAAGAAACTCTGGACTTAAACCAGACTACTGACTAAATGAACCTAATAGACACCAACTAACATCTACCCAACGATCACAGAATAAACTTTTTTTTAACCTGTGCATGTAATATTCTCTAAAATTGAACATATCCTTGGCCATAAAGCATGTCTCAATTAATTTAAAGCAAAATTAAAATCATATCTATTCCTTTCTTGGACCACAGTGGGATAAAATTAGAAATCAATACTAAGACCTATCAAAACCACAGAAGTCCATGAAAACTAAACAACTTGCTCTTAAATGACTTTTGAGTAAACAATTGGTGAAGAAACTTAAAGTATTCTTGAAATAAAAAATAGATACATAGTATACAAAAACCTGTAAGATTTATCAAAGGCAATGTTAAGAGGAATGTTCATAGTACTAAATGTCTACATTCAAAATAGAAATATCTTAAATTAACAACCTAAGGTCACACCTCAAGGAACTAGCAAAACAAGAATAAACCAATCCCAAAACTAGCAGAAGAAAAACAATAACAAATATCAGAGAAGTAAATATAATTGTCAACTAATAGATCATGTACTGCATCAAGGGAAGGAAAATTTAGTCCTTTGAAAGGATAAACTGATAGACTACTAACTAGATTAACCATGAATACAGGAGAAGATTCAAATGAATACAATCAGAAATGATAAAGACAACATCACAGGTGACACCACAGAAATACATAACATCATTAGAGACTACTATGTATATCTCTACGCACACAAATGAGAAAAATTAGAGGAAATTCCTGGAAACATACAACCTATCATGACTGAAACAGGAAAAAACAGAAATTCTGAACAGACCAATTAATAATAAAATTGAATCAGTAATATAAAATCTATTGGTCGGGCAAGGTGGCTCATGCCTGTAACCCCAGCACTTTGGGAGGCCAAGGTGGGCCAATCACTTGATGTCAGGAGTTCAAGACCAGCCTGCCCAACATGGTGAAACCTCATCTCTACTAAAAAATACAAAAATTAGTTGGACGTGGTGGTGGCTACCTGTAATCCCAGCTACTTGGGAGGCTGAGTCAAGAGAATTACTTGAACCTGAGAGGCAGAGGTTGCAGTGAGCCGAGATCTTACCACTGTACTCCAGCCTGGGTGACAAAGTTAAACTCTGTATAAAAAAAAAAAAGAAAAAGAAAAAAAGAAAAAAAAATCTATCACCAGAAGGAAAAAAAAAAATAACAGGACAAGACAGATTCATAGTCAAATTTACCCAGTGTTCAAAGAAGAGCTGGAACCAATCTTCCTTAAACTATTCCAGAAAATCAAAGAGAAGTGCTTCCTTCCTAATTCCTCTATGAAACCAGCCTTATCCTGATATCAAAATCTGCCAAGGACATTACAAAAAAAGAAAATTACAGGACAATATCCCTGATGAATATAGATGCAAAAATCCTCAATGAAATACTAGCAAACTGTATCCAACAACGCTTCAAAAATACAAATTATTACAACCAAGTGAGCTTTATTCCAGGGATAAAATGATGGATCAACATATGAAAATCAGTAATGAGTTTCACTACATTACAGAATTAAAAACACAAAACATATGATCATCTCAACAGACGTTTAAAAAGTTCTGTAAAATCCAACATCTCTTCATGATAAAAACTTTCAAGAAAATAGGCATCAAAGGAACATGCCTCAAAATATGATCCACCTATGAAAAACCCACATCCAATATCATATTGAATGAACTAAATTTGAAAGCATTCTAAGAACTAGAATAAGACAAGGATGTCCTCTCTTACCACTGTTATTCAACATATTATGGAAAGTCCTAGTCAGAGAAATCAGGCAAGATAAAGAAATAGAAAGCATCCAAACTGGAAAAGAGGAAGTCGAGTTATCTCTGTTCAGTGATGACATGATCTTATACCTAGAAAACCCTATAGTTTCTTCCAAAAGATTCTGAGTCTTGATAAACAAATTCAGCAAAATTTCAGGATATGAAATTAATATATAAAAATTAATTACATTTCTATTCAACAATAATATTCAAACTGAGAACCAAGTCAGTAATCCAGTTTCACTTAGAATAGACATAAAATGTTAAAATAAAATACTTAGGAGTACGTTTAACTAAGCAGGTGAAAAATTTCTTCAAGGAGAACCACAAAACACTGATGAAAGAAATCATACATGACACGAACAAATGGAAAAACATTCTATGCTTGATGAGAAGAATTAATGTTATTAAAATAACTACACTGCTCAAAGAAATCTACAGATTCAACTCAATTTCTATTAAGTTATCAATGTAACTTTTTACAGAATTAGAAAAAAATATCCTAAAATTTATATGGAAACAAAAATAGTCCCAGTAGTCCAGGCAATCATAAAAAAAAAAATTAAATAGCCAGAGGCATATTACATGACTTCAAAATATACTATAAGAATATAGTAATAAAATCAATATGGTATTAGTACAAAACTAGACATATATATCAATGGAACAGAATAGATAAACCTGAAATAAATCTGCATGCTTCAAACCAATGGATCTCTGATAAAGTCAGTAAGAGTAGACAATGAGGAAAACACACACTATTTAGTAAATGGTGCTGGGAAAACTGTCTATACAGAATAATGAAACTGAACCCCCACTACTCCCCATATAGAAAAATTAACTCAAAATGAATTAAACATTTAAATGTAATGCCTGAAACTATAAAAATCCTAGGGAAAAAAGAAAGAGAAAACTCTCCTGGACATTGCTCCAGGCAAAAAGTTTAGGACTACAATCTCTGAAGCATATGCAACAAAAACCAAAATAGACAAATGAGACTTAAATAAACTAAAAAGCTTTTGCACAGCAAAAGAAACTATCAGGAGAGTAAACAGATAATCTACAGAATGGGAGAAAATATGTGCAAATTATGTGTCTGACAAAGGACCGAAATCCAGAAGTAAAACTTAGACAAATCAACAAGAAAAAAAA
Organism: Cacajao melanocephalus; assembly: GCA_963573385.1. Lineage (NCBI taxonomy): Eukaryota > Metazoa > Chordata > Mammalia > Primates > Pitheciidae > Cacajao > Cacajao melanocephalus. The sequence goes on from CAUYLG010043525.1 coordinate 23,090, forward strand.
ACATGACCCCATTAAAAAGTAGGCAAAGGATATGAACAGACATTTCTCAAAAGAAAACATACAGGCAGCAAGGAAACATATGAAAAGATGCTCCACATCGCTAATCATTTGAGAAATGCAATTCAAAACCACAGTGAGAGAACATCTCATACCAATCAGAATGGCTATATTAAAAAGTCAAAAAAAAATAGCACATGTTGGCAAGGTTGCAGAGAAAAAGGAATGCTTATACACTGTTGGTGGGAATGCAAGTAGTTTAACCCCTAGGAAGAACAGTGTGGAGATTTCTCAAAGAACTATTAGGTTGATGCAAAAGTAATTGCAGTTTTTACCTTTAAACCTAATGGCAAAACCCGCAATTACTATTGCACCAATCTAATAAAGGTAGATCTGCCATTTGACCCTGTGATCCCACTATTGGGCATTATCTACCCACAGGTAAATAAATTGTTTTATCAAAATGGCACCTGTACTAGTTTATCAGAGCACTATTTATAATAGGAATGTATTGGAATCAATCTAAGTGTCCATCAACAATTGATTGGATAAATAAAATGTGGTATATATTCACCATTGAACACCATGCAGCCATAGAAAAAGGAATAAAATCAAGTCCTCTACAGCAACATGGATGGAGCTGGTGGACATTACGCTAAATGAAATAGCTGTGAAATAGAAAAGCAAAGACCTCATGTTCATACTTGTAAGTAGAAACTAAACAATGAGTACACATGGACATAAAGATGTAAATAAAAGACATTGAGGAGTCTAAAGTGGGGAGGAGGGAGCAGGATGAGTGTTGAAAAGTTATTTATTTGCTACAATGCTCACTATTTGGCAGATAGGTTCACTAAAACTACAAACCTTACCATTATGCAATATATTCATATATCAAACCAGCATATTTACCTCCAAATCTAAAATAAAATAACAAGTGTTCACCTTCGAATAATTTTATGCCAACATTCAACAAGGATTCTATGAAAACAAAAAAATTATAGACCAACGTCACTTTTGAGAATTAATGCAGAATTCTAAGCAAAATATAAAATTTAGCAATAATTAGTAATATTTATATTATGACTCAGTTTCTTCTATCATTTCAATGATGATTTAACATAGGAAATCAATTAATATATTAAGTGATTATGAGAGAATAACTCCATAATTAACTCAATATATTAAAAATTGTTGAAAATCAATGTTTATTAATGATTTGTATAAACCATTTTAGCAAACTGAAAATTGAGAAGAATTCATTTAAATAAAAAAGTGGCATCTACCAAAAATCTATACATGTCATACCTGTCAGTAACATATTACAAGACATTTTAAAATAAGAAATATATGAAAGTATTCCCTGTCATTTCTCTCATTCAACTTTGTACTAGAAGCTTGATATATGAAAGAAGTGGTTTGAAAATTAGTCTGTTGTTCAATAAACGATACTGGCACAACTAGTTACCTACAGGAAAACATAAAATTAGATTGCTACCTCACACCTAACTTGCAAAACAAGTTCAGGTATAAAATATAAAGGAAATGAATATACAAATAATAAAATTTTCTTCAGAATCATGTATAAAATACATTAAGCAATCTGTAGTAGAAATGGTTTGTCAAACAAACCATAGAAAGCATTAGTCATAAAGATTAATAAATTCAACTGTATTGACATTAAGTAATTTTTTGCATGCACACATATACACAAATAAAAGATGGCAATATTTGCAACATATATAACCAGCCAAAGACTACAAAAATATTTGTTTAGAACTAAAAACTATATAAGAATTCATCAAAATGACAATAACAGCCAAACAACAGAAAAATGGACTAAGGATATCAATAGGATATTTGTTCATATAATTTTTTAAAAATGGGCAAATAAGCAGATAGCCTAAGTAGTACACTTTTAAAAATATGAATTATATTTATTATGTAATATATTATAAACAGCTTATAAATATAAATTTACAAAGAAAAATAGAAACGTAAACCTCAATAAGATGACTTTTCATACCCATGTCATTGACAACAATTTAACAGAGACAATTCTCTATGTTTTTCAAGATATGAAGAACTGCAGCCCTCATATACTGCTGATATTTCATTGATAAAACCACTCCGGAGGTAATGGAAACATTATATAGCATAAGTTTCTTTATACTCTATGACTTATATTCCGATTCCTGATGAAACTGCATTGAAAAACTCCTACAGAGAGGTGGGAATAGACTTTATAAAGATGCTCTTAGTAACAATGTACAATCGTGAAAAGTCAAAAAAGTGTTAAAAAATGTTCATCAACAGAATTATGTTATATTTAAATTACAGCATACTACATTACAGTTAAAATGACATTACTGACAAAAGTCTCAGTAACATATTAAGCAAATAAATAGAATGCAGAAAATATGCATAATATACTAGTTATAAAATTTTAAGTATTTCAAAATTGTGTTATTATTTAGTAAAACATATATATGAAAGTTAAAATAGAAGTCATCATGATATATACAAACACAAAATTCATTTGTAGAGAAACATGAAATTAGTCAAATCAACGTATAAGTTTTCTAATGCAAAATAAAAATTCTAAAATTACCTTTTTCTTCATAGATTGTTTGGCATACCTTCAGAGATATAGACATACCATTATTTTTTAATCTAGAAATCTACCTGCACCCTCCTTTATATCATGCATTACCTTGCTAAAACAGCAGGAATATATAAAGTCCTTGGGCAAATTTAAGAAGGGTACCAATTCATTAACTCTTTTCTCAAAGAGAATTGGGATCTTTGTTCCTCTCCTCTTGAATCTAGACAGGAGGCCTGTACTGCCCAATACAATCATGGAAATTATGTTATTTCAGTTATTGGGCTTTGGTGTTTAAAAACTAGCAGCCTCCACTTTCTGTCTCTGGGAGTCATGAACAGCCTCGTAAGAAATCTTACTCTACTGAGATCATTATGATAGAGAGAACACACATAGGCACTCTGGTAGACAGTTAATGCTGCACAAAGCCTTCCAATTGTTTCTACCAAGGAACTAGACTTTTGAATGAAATTAAGTGGGACCCTTCAGACTAGCCATTTTCTAGCTAATTCCTACTAAGCGGCCTCAGTAAAATCCATAAAGAGCAGAAGAATCACCCAGCTGATTTCTACAGAAATCCTTCACTCTAAAAATTATGCTAAAATAAAGTAGTCATAATTTTATGCACAAAATGTGGAAGCAATTCAACAGAGAACTAGAATAACCTTTCTAAAATAATTGTAAACTTGTTTGCTAAATATTAACTAAGTATGGTTAAGGCATAAACATTTTTTTCTACTGTCTTATAAATGATCTTCCCATGCCAAAAAATATAATACTATTTTGAATTATTTTAATAGGCATTACTGCTATAAAACATTATTTTCCCTCCCCATTATATTTTACTTGTATTCTATTCACAAGTCATTGACAGTTATGCTAGTTTCTCCTGTATCAGCCATACGAGTCTCTCAGTCTTTCATTTGTTAGTATTTCTTTGCTCAGTCTCATGTATCTCTTATTTGCCATAGATTGTACTGTCTTTGTTAATCTTTAAGTATTTTTTTAGAGGGGGAGTGGTTTTGAACTTTATATGCCATGTACAGGAATCAGCAAATGCCAAACCCCTGAACAGAAGAAATCTCAGTGTGAAGAATAAAGGAAAAGTAAACATGATGTGGGTTTGTGGTAAGAAGACAAGAGACGCAGGACAAAGTGGCATATTGAACATATTAGAAAGTTTATATTTTATTAAAAACATTGGAGAATGTTTGGAGAGTTTCAAGGGGGAACATGAGATTGAGGTTAGTTCCATAATGATCCCTCTGGCCTTGGTGAAAAGAATAGATTTGTGAAGTGATTTTTCTACTTTCCTGCTGCCAGCCTCAGTTCCTATAACTCAATCTGATTCTCATTTTGTGCATCCTCATCTTCGATGGATTCAGTTTAGCTCTAATCACCTCTTGTGTACCTATAAATCTAAGCACCCATTTAGTATACTACGCTTGATTGTAAATAGGATTGGAACTGAATAGCTATAGTCTGATGTTTATTGGTTCCCAATCTGAAACACTACTTTAATATTAGTGTTCAATGTGTTATTATTAACATATCCTTGCATTATGTTCTAATTTTTCCTGATAGGGGTAAAGAATGATTTCCCAAATCCTCAAGATGTTCCCAAGATGATTTTATAACATTTCTCTATATAATCCACATTTGATTTCTAAAGTAATTAGTTCTTGACGAGAATAAACAAACCTTACAAAGTTCTTCATAACTTTCCCAAAGATGCAGTAATTTAAAGGACTCAACTAAGTGACACCTGTACCAACCCTCATACAAGAGCCAAGGAAGTCCTTTTATTTAAGACATTACTAGGGTTTTAGTTCTGAAGAAAAAAAATAAAATTTAAAGATTCTATAATTTTTTTAAAGAGCAGGTATCAGTTTCAGTGAAAAAATGATTTCTTGTCATTTCAGTTTCAGGTTTTACATTTTAGTCTTGAAGTCATACAGAGTCAATTTTTGTATACATTGAGACAGAGGGATTTCGTTTCATCCCTCTGCATGTGGATATCCAGTTTTCCCAGCACCATTTATTAAAGAGAATATCCTTTCCCCAGTGAATGTTTTAGGTACTTTGGATGAAAATTTGTGGGTTATAAATACATAGTTTTCTCAAAAAAGTAAAAATAGAACTATCACAAGATCCAGCAGTGCCACTACTGAGTATATATCCAAAGGAAATTGAATTAGTATAATAAAGAGACATCTGCACACCAATGCTTATTGTAGTACCATCCACAATAGACAAAACAGAAACCTAGGTGTCCATCAATAGATGAAAAGATAAAGAAAATATAATATATATACACAAAACAAAGTACTATTCTGCCATTAAAAAAAGCTATAAAAAGAACAAAATACTATCATTCGTGGCAACATGAATTAACTTGTAGGACATTATTCAGTGAAACAAGTCAGGCACAGAAAGACAAATACTGTGTGTTCTCATTCATATACTTCATATACTGAAACTAAGAAGTTGATCTCGTAGTAGAGAGTAGAAGATTGATTCCTAGAGGCTCCAAAGGAAAGGGAATAGGCAAAGGTTGGTTAAGGAATGCAAATGCACAGCTAGATAAAAAGAATGGGTCCTAATATTCTATAGCACTATAGCATGGCAATAATTAACAACAATGTATTATGTACATTGAAATAGCTAGAAGATGTTAATGTTCCCAAGACAAAAAATAATCAATGCTTGAGATGATGCATATTTAATTACCCTGACTTGCTCATTACACATTGTATACATGCATCATGCATCAAACTATCAAATTGTCACACTGCATTTTGTATATATTGAAATTATGTGTTAAAATAACAAAAGAAAATAAAATTAGTCAATTTTATTAATTTTAAATATTAAATTTTAGAACTTTAAAAGTGCAAGTTGTAAAATCATATTTAGTAAGATATGTTTTGATGTCTCACAATTCTTTTGTGTGTGTGTACGTATAGAGCAAAAAACACAAATTTTTAAAAATTTGAATTATCTTCCATTTAATGTAGCAAAGTAACTTGCCACACACACACACACACACACACACACACACACACACTCATTACAATAAGGAAGTTACCTGAAAATATTTTAGAAATAGTGAAGGCATATACTGCCATTAACTGACAATTATGTGCCTATTTGAGACTATCATTGGTAGGTAGGAAAAATCACCATGCAGTCACTGAAAGCAGCACTTAGAAATCACAAAACTACTTGGTCACAGGTTTCCTCACTGTCTATAAGAAAATGTATAATCTGATCTTATTTTACAAAAGGGTTATTAAAGAAAAATTGATTAAACTCTTAGGCAAGGAGAAAAGAGGATGAGAAGTCTAGGTCCACAAAAGATCAGATGCTGGAAGTTACCTAACTTCTTTGAACCAGTGTGCAGCCTGGAAATGACCATGAATGATAAATAATCTGACTACTGATGGTTGTAATCTTGAGGTTATAAACATGGTACTTGCTTGCATGGCAGGGAAGGGAAGGGCAGGGAAGGGGGAACATTCTTCACTAAGAGCTGCAGGAATCAGCACAGGGATCTGAAAAGGGCTACATCATCACAGCAGTGGACAAGCATGGTTTCATACTGTGCCAACAAGTCTTCCATTAGGGTATCACATGATGGATGAAAGAAATGGTCATATTAAAGTGATCATATTTCAGTTATACTCTATTTATAATCTACTTAGGCACAGATATCTGGCTTATTTTTTTTGAACTGTGAAAAACTGTATTATTACTGGACAATTTAGAAGAAAGGGAATGACCTCATAGAAGAGTTATTGACTACTTTGCTAATGAGGCAGAGGAAAATCAAAGAATTGTTTGAAAAAATTAAATACAAGTAAATATGTTGTATCATGTACTTTATATAGTAAAGTAATATTATATATATATATATATATATATATAATACTTAAAAATACTCTATAAGGTCTTAACATATCCTTATAGAAAGCAATCAATCAGAGATAGTTTTAAAAAAAGCACTGTAAGATAAAAAGAAACTTTCTAAGGAAAAAAATTTTAAGACTCCTGTTACAATAAGAGTGAATTGAACATAAATGTTTTGCTTTTTCACTCCATCTTTGTCATATTTACGTCTTAAAATGTGAGGCTAATCCATAAAATATGTTTTCATGATTAAGTAAATATGTAATATTTTTAAAATCACAAAGAAAAACTAGTGTCTTCTTCATCAGCATAACAGTTTGACTGTCACTACTCTATGTTCAAAGTATATCTTTCTGACATCAGTAAAAGCAAATTTCTACACAAATGATAAAATTAACATCTATTAAGTGCTTGCCAGAGCCAGATACTACTTAACTGGCTTTATGTATGAACTTATTAATTCTTCACAAAACAGCCTATGATTCTCATGTAAGATAATGAAATTAATTTACCACACAACTAGTAAGGAGCAGGAATAGGATTTGAAACCAGCCAGGCTGGCTCCATGTTACACATAAGCAGCCACTCTCCTTTGCTACCTTTTGCTAAATTTAATCAGATATCTAGAGTCTTTATTAAAATTAGCACAATGAGCAATTTTTTACTACTTTAATTACATTGGGGTTTGTAGGAAGAATTTACCTCAGTTTATCCTTGATGATATTCTAGCATAGAAATTCTATTTCTCACCATCTCTGTTAATGAGAGAAAAATTTCTTAAACCATCATCCATAATTCTTCTCTCACCTTCATGGCTGATCAATGGACCAATTTTGTTTAATCTACTTCCAAAATACTTTTCACAAATGATCCAAACTTTTTCATTCCTATTCCTTTAATTCAAACCTTTATAATCAATTGCCATGACAACTGATGTGCTTCTTAACAGTTTCCACAAATCTGGATTTTTTACCCTGACAGCATACAATTTTCAAATGGTTTTCAATAATTTTTATAAAATCCGTATTTGATCACACAGATTCTTCTTCCTAAAGGCATTTAATGGTTTTCCACTTCATGCAGAATAATCTCATAACTATTCACAGTCGTGGCTGAAATCATCTGCAGTTGGCTCTTATTATTTGCAATGGTACATTCTATAAAGTCACTGCAAACACTAAGTTAGTCAATATACAATCATTGCTCCTAGAAGAAATACAAGGTTACATTCCTACATGTTTCTGTTCACAATATTGTAAATGAAGTCTTTTCTGGTTTTTGGTGTATTTCCATTTGGAAGATACATTATTTAAAATATATTTTTAAAAGTTTAAAAATATATTAGGTTTTTTTAATATATCAGTTATCATCTCATGACAATTTTAGCCACCTTTCCATCATATACTATAGGTGTTACTTTAACACTTTTTTGGAATGGCATCTATATAGATTAGATAACGTTTGCTTTTTTTCCTGGAGGTACCATCATGTTGATTAATTAGCACTGAACTCCTATCAATAGGACTGTAACTCATCCCTGAACCATGCTTCTATAACACGTGAATTTCCTCCATGAGGAAGAGCACAGACTTCTTGCTTTACAAACCTCAGATAGCACTTTAACACCATGCTTAGGGTTATTTTAAACTGTAAAATTACCAAGAAAAAACACAAAAATGTGAAAAATATGGAACTGAATAGGCCACCAAAAGTACATTCGTTGACAATGTGAGAGCTGAAGCCACAAGACAGAACAGTCTTATTACTCAGCTGGGAAATCACGCATCCCTCAACTCAAATTCTTTGCTGCTTTGTGCATGTCTGTAAATGACCAGGAAAGCACTCTGAGTATTGATTTTGGGGTTTCAAATAAATTTTATCAAATAAGAAAATTCTCAATTAGGAAATCTGCAAATATTGAGGATGAATGCTATCTCAATGTCCAGTCTCTTCTCTCACAAATCTTAGTCTTCAGCTACACCAGGTGCTACTATTTCTAAACTTTCTTTTCATATTCTCCAGGGTTGAATCTGTGTTTATGCTTGTTCATTGATGTAATGCCTTTATCTGACTTAATGTGTGTCAAGTGCCTTATTCCAAGGTCCAAATAATTAAAATTTACCCTAAATTCTCTATTTGGTGTTTTTCTTCCCCTCCATGAGATTCTCAAAACATTTTATTTTGACCACTGTGATAGGCATTATAGTAACTTCCTAAAGATGTCTATGTCCAATCTTCTTAACCTGTAATATGTTACCTTATTGGGCAAAAGAATTGTGCAGCTGTGATTATGATTACAAGCCTTAAAATGAGGAGATTATCCTCAGTTAACTGGGTGGGGTCAATTTAATCACAAAAAAATCTTATAAGTGGGAGAGGAAGACAAATGGGTAGGTCAGAGAGATTCAAGTTAGGAGATAGAGGCAGGAGAGATGCAAAGCCTGGGAGGGATTTAATCCACATTTGCTTGATTTAAATAGGGAGGAAAGAGGCTATGTGTCAAAGCATATGATGTCCCTTAAAAGTAGGGAATAGCTCTCAGCACAGCTAAAAGAAGTCTGGGTCTTCAGTTTTACAAACACAAAAATCTGTGTTCTGCCAACAGATTTGAGCAGAAAATGGAATCTCCCTTAGACATTCCAGAAAAAAAAAAAACAGTTCTGCTGATATCTTGATTGTTTCTGGTAAGAACCATTCCAGTCTCCTGGCACACATCACTATAAAATAATAATTTTATGTTGTCTTAAAACATGATAATTGTGGTAATTTTTTACAGTTGCAATAGAAAACTAATAAGACCATAATGAAAGTAATTAGTACATTCTACTCTATTTGTATTTCAATTTCCTCTTCTCCAGAGCATGATTCACCATGGGGTGAATCTTACTTGCATCCAAACATTCAAAAATTAAGACACACACATACATGCACATACACATAGCCTCATATACATAGAAACACCTTATTTGTTTCTTTTTTTTTTTTTCATTTTTATTGTATTTTAGGTTTTGGGGTAGGTACATGTGAAGAACATGCAAGATTGTTGCATAGGTACACACGTGGCAGTGTGATTTGCTGTTTTCCTCCCCTTCACCTATATCTGGCATTTCTTCCCATGCTATCTCTCCCCACCTCCCCACCTCCCACTGTCCCTCCCCTAT
>CAUYLG010043527.1:0-125021 GCA_963573385.1 Cacajao melanocephalus
CCAGTTAGAATGGCGATCATTAAAAAATCTGGAGACAACAGATGCTGGAGAGGATGTGGAGAAATAGGAACACTTTTACACTGTTGGTGGGAGTGTAAATTAGTTCAACCATTGTGGAAGACAGTGTGGCGATTCCTCAAGAACCTAGAAAAAAAAATTCCATTTGACCCAGCAATCCCATTACTGGGTATTTATCCAAAGGATTCTAAATCGTTCTACTATAAGGACACATGCACACCAATGTTCCTTGCAGCACTGTTTACAATAGCAAAGACCTGGAACCAACCCAAATACCCACTGATGATAGACTGGACAGGGAAAATGTGGCACATATATACCATGGAATACTATGCAGCCATAAAATACGATGAGTTCATGTCCTTTGTAGGGACATGGATGAACCTGGAAACCATCATTCTCAGCAAACTGACACAAGAACAGAAAATCAAACACCGCAGGTTCTCACTCATAGGAGAGACTTGAAGATTTTCCAGAAATTTCTAGATATTAAAAAATGCAAGCAAAATGTTAAAAAAAAAAAAAAAAATTCTTGTCATCTGACGCCGGCAAGAAAAGTTTTTAAACTATACCTCAACCCAGAACACTAGTCACACAAAAGTGCTACTGCTCAAATACTGAGTGAGTGCCTTACCACCAATATTGGGAAAACAAAACCTACTTAAATTACATATACTAGCATGTAAGTATCCTGCTTTCATAATGAATGCAAAATTATAGGAAGAAAAACTTATAATTACCAATGCAAATTTTGCAGTTGAGATCAAAGAGATGCTGTCTGTGTTGACTAGTGGTATCTTTAGACAAGGAGTCAACCTCCTCTTTTTGTTTTTCAGATCCTTCTGGCTTCTCCAATGACTTACTGGCAGCTGGTTCCTAACATATGTGATAGTAAAAATTATTTTTAGACGAAAAAATTTGGCTTCAATTATCAAAGTCCATTTATATTTTCCATTTATATTTTTCTAAAATGAAATTGTTCCACTGATAGGTTTTTGGGTTTTTTTTTAACTATTTCTTAAGAAAATGAATGCTAGCATTTAACTGTGACTTAAAATAGAACAAAATTTTAAACATCCCACATTCTTCAAGGCTTCTAATAAGACTTTAAATTATTTCTAATAAGACACTATTTCTTCACTGATTTTTGAAAATAAGAAAAGCTATGCCACCTATCAAATGACAATCTGCCTAAGAAGCATCTACAGATTTCTAAGCCTACTAAAAAATTCACTAAGTCAGGCCAGGCACACTGGCTTACACATGTAATCCCAGCACTTTGGGAGGCTGAGGTGGGCAGATCACTTGAGGTCAGGAGCTCGAGACCAGCCCGGCCAACATGGTGAAACTCTCTCTCTACTAAAAATATAAAAATTAGCTGGGTGTGTTGGTGCATGCCTGTAATCCCAACTACTTGGGAGGCAGAGGTGGGAGCATCACTTGAACCCAGGAGGCAGAGGTTGCTCCACTGCAGTCCAGTCTGGGCAACAAAGCAAGACTCTATCCCCACCAGAAATAAAAAGAAATTCACTATATCAGAGTACTTCAGGAATCTACATTTTAATAAGTGTTTAACAGGCACCTATAATGCAATCTGCACACTAAGAGAAACATTACCCAACACTCAGAAACGCCACTAAACCAACAAAATAAACTACTTTAAAATGGATGCATATTTTAAAAATTATTTTCTCTACTTTAAAAGCATTAGGAGAAAAATTCTTTTCTGAATCTTCACGATTTGAGCTATAAAACACGGCATTTCTATCCTTACCTGAATCTCCATGGCTGCTTCCTGTTCTTTCATTGGGGCATCACTCTCAATTTCTATTTCACCTTTATGAGTTATTTTGGTGATTGGTCGTCGTTCCACTTCTCTCTGCTCTTTCTCAATCATTTCTATGGTCTAACAGAAAATACTTTTTAAAAATATTACATTTAAAGCATGTATTTCCAAATGTACACCTTAAATAATGATAAGAGCTTAACTAAAAATAAATGAATCATCACAGATGACTTTTAATATTCAGGTAATGTCTCATATAATAAACATATTCTGAGTACTTTTATATGCCAGAGACAGTTTTAAGTACTGGGGTTATAAGAATTAGACCACATACCTCAAACCATGAGAAGTTCACATGTACATTTATAACAGGAGGCACTGAAGTCCAAAGTAATTTACAAAGTTGTGAAACATACTCTTTATATTGGAAATCTGTTTGCCAATTTAGTACTTTTTAGCATCTGCCACAAGGAAATAGAAACTATCTTGCTCTTAAATTCCTTATTTGATGTTCTAATATTTCCCACAATAGAAGTTTATTCAAAAGACAGATCTGATGGTCCTTTATTAGTTGTCCCCTAAATAAGCCTGCTTAGTGACCTGAAAATTCAGTTGAACAAACCTAGCAACAAAACATAAAAATTAAGCAAGGATAGCAAGTAGTAGTATAAAGATAGCTAGGAATAGAAGGGTATAGATGGGACTGCCTTTGCTAAGTAGAAATCATCCTTTAAAGAAAAATCAGGTACACGGCCTTCAGAAAGAACAAGCTGGCATTTTCTGATGCAGATGATACTTGCAGCCACAGTTTCAAAGCAGAAGAGAGGCATGCGCATATTTGGGATATGTAGGGAAAGCAAGGGAGATGATTATTATTTTCAAAATGTAAGAGGAGGAGAAATTACATAGGATGACGGTAAAGAAATGTATGAAGAAGTATGATATGTCAAATGAAGGCCTCTAGATGAGCTTCAAACTAGATCTAGCATACGTCTATATGGAGGATTCGTGCCTCAGATGTAACTAAGTATTACGAACAAAAATATCAGGTATCTTCTAGAATAAAGGGCTAACATTCTGATGCCATTGTAATAAAAAAAAATGGATAATATGGCTATCTCACTGTCACAATAGCGCTAAGTAACATACTTTTAACATAATTTTTAAAGGTACTTTAAGTATCTTTTTCACAATCTCCAAACAAAAACTCTTGCTATGTGTGAGTTTCAGAATTTTTAAATTTAAAAATGCAATATGATGCACATTCTCTATATTACATAACACTCCAGTTAGGTCTGAGACAGCACCACATAATCAAATATACAATATTTCTATGAATATGAACATTGATACAAGGCAATTAAGGTCAGGCTTTATCAATAAATTATGTGAAAATAACTTTATTTTTCAGAGCTTTTGGCATTTGAAACTTTGAATAAGAGATAAACCTGTACACATTTTTATTCTGACTTAATTCACCTGGCTCTACAATATTCATAATACCTTCAAACTGTGCTGCTGAAAACTACAGATGTGATTATGAAAAGATGTTAATTCTTTTCCCATTCTTCTTATTTACATATTATAATATAACACAAGGTAATTCTGTAACCTGGTAACTGCAGAAAATGAGAAAAAAAAAACTGGCAAGATCAAGGAAACCACAGAATTTGGGAACTAGAGGAATGGATAGTAACTAAAAGAAGTATGTAGGCCAGGTGCAGTGGCTCACACCTGTAATCCCAACACTTTGGGAGGCCAAAGTGGGCAGATCACAAGGTCAGGAGATAGAGACCGTCCTGGCCAACATGGTGAAATCCCATCTCTACCACAAATACAAACATTAGCTGGGCATGGTGCACATGCCTATAATCCCAGCTACTTGGGAGGCTGAAACAGAAGAATCACTTGAACTCAGGAGGTGGAAGTTGCAGTGAGCCAAGATTGTGCCACTGCACTCCAGCCTGGCAACAAAGCTAGACTCCATCTCCCAAAAAAAAAAGAAGAAGAAAAAGAAGCATGTAACAGAAAGTCTGTTTATTGTGCAATCTGTGTTGAATTTACCTCTGTATAGTTTTTATCCTATGGCTGAAAATATAGATTTTGATAGTCAAATGCATATTCATAAATAATCTTACATGTCTGTTTTCTCTTCGTCTCCAAGCAGCTAACTCTTTAGAAGCTAGTTCTTCTGGACTCATTCTTATCAGATGATCAGGGGTTACTTCTCCTTTCAGTACTTTTTTAAATAATATCTGAAAGGATTTTAAAATAGGAATAGAAGGGGAGACAAACATTTAAAAGAGTGGTTACTACAGACAAACTTGTAATAAAGATGTAATTTTTGAAGCCAGATTTACAAATATTTAATAATTTACATATTACCTACTACACGAGATTAAATGACAGCTCTGTGTTCTAGGAATTTATCTAAGGCAGCAAAACACACATTTCATATAAAAATCAACATATATGGAGAAGCATGTACAGCAGAACTATATTACCTATCCAAAAGTTGTATTAAGTCTACCAGGAACACAATCTAACCATAATAATAACCAATCTATAGTACAGCAAGGTACTGCATCAAAGAGCTTTATTCAATGAAATGTCTTCATAGTTTTAAGATTTTACATATTTAAATCCTGACAGGCTTGGAGGGAACTGCAGAGCAAAGAACCAAATGCAAGAAAAACACCTGAGGGAAATAAATCTTTGTTTAATTACTGAAGAAAAGCTTCAATTATGTAATTCCAGAAACATCTGATCCCCCAGACCCTAATGGCAGAATGTACAATGTGTATTTTTATGTCTGTTAGTATACTTCAAGAAAGTACCTCAAATCACTTATTTGTGTAAATATCCTTATACAAATTTGTATTCGTTATGTGAAAACCTTTTATGCACAAAGGTTGCATCTAATTACATTCTGTTACCTAGAGTCATCTATAATAAAAAACTGCTGATGGACCTAGCTAAATGTCATGCACAAGACATCAGTCATGTTCTCAACTTTTAAAATGTTCACTGGCATGACTTTTGCTTATTGTACTTATCAGAGACCTACTTTTGGCATTGAGAGCTAACAATGACACACACACACACACACACACACACAAATGCACACCCATCAGAACATGCACAGATTTCAGATTTCCTCTGTCCCAAACAAGAAATACCAAGAAAAAAATTAGCGGTTTAATTAACATTTACTCCACTGCTAAAAGATACTTGGAACTAAAGTCATATTTAAGACTATCTTTAGGACTAAAGTTATATATTTTCTTAATAAATTACATTTAGATAAAAACAATTTAAAAGCATTTTTACTCTTTCAGATTTAAGTACAAAATAGCTCTATTTTCAGATTTAACAAAAAAACAGTGTTACAAATTTTAGCTTAAAAGTTTTTGAAGAATACATATGAATGAACTTTTTAATAAACTGGATTATATAAAGGACAGTAAAAGAAAAAAAATCATATAAATCATGTTAAGACATGTTTAGCATTTCAGTAGACTAAATGGTTAATGTTATCAATTAGTATGCAGAATTCTTAGTTCAGTAGCAAAAAGACTATTAAAATTACATGTTCTACATCAAAGGAAATTCTAATCTCCAATTAATAAATTACAAACCTGTTGTATTACAATCTGAGATACGTATTCAGGAAAGTTGGAAGCATAAACATGTGAACAAAGCATACTTACATTGTTTTTAGGATCTTTCAAATTGAACATCAAACTTCTATATTTGTTCTTATATTTAGCATCTGTGTCCCGAAAAAAAGAGAAAAGTTCTTTCTCAATTTTTGTGGCAACTTTTGCTGCCTTTTCCTCTGGTACCTTCAAATTTGAGTCTGTAAGTCTTAAAATTAGAACAATTCAATTATTTTTTAAATATATAAAGCATAAATATTAAATCTTCTATAGTAATAACAACAATATATGCTACCTCTTCATAAGAATGTCTTTGAGAGAATGTCTGACACTTTGCCTGATCTGATCTGCAGAAGGCTTGGAAACAGAAGCAGGAGGATGTACATTAACCACTCCTTTTTCAACTTTCTTCTTTTTCGTGTCTTGCTTCTCATGAGTACCTAATTTAAATAAATATCAGAACTCATTACATTGCTTTTAAAAAATCTTTCCTTTTTAAATGCATAAGTTTATGAACAAAACTGATTAAAAGTCACTATTTAGAAATAAGATCAGAACCCAGTCCATACTGAAATATTCCTGACACTGAAATTCTAATTAAAATTAAAATGAATAGTGACTAAAAACTGGTCCTACTCTTTCCTCAACTTAGATAATGGCTTTCAGAGCTAGTTACACTTCCACATATATATACTAACTTTTAAAAAGCTATTTAGAAATTCTGATCTGAACTTATTAGGCGCAGATAATAACCCCATACCACAAAACAGATGAATCTCTTCTAGTTTTAATTGTGCTTAATATTAATAATTTGAATGTTAAGCTTTTCAAAATATTTTTATTCTATCATTACTAATTCTCACGCATCTCCAAAATCTCAATGTCAAACATTCCACTGCTCTGATTTATTATACCAGCACAATTTATTCTAGAATCTCCTAATTCCAACAATTCTTAAATCTATCATTTTTACCATCTTCATGTATTCACTTGCCTACATTATAAACTTAGATTAGATAGTCCAATACCATTACCAGCCCCTTGTATACTTAATACCTTTATTTTCTCTCCTTTAAACGTCTGTGTTGGCAAAAACCACAACCCTGTGGAAAGCCAATTTTTATCCTTCACCCAAACAGACAACAAACAGCTGAAGACAATGGGAGAAAAATAAGCACTGGTACTGACAGACATCATTTCAAACTTGTAACAAGTTTTAAGTAGGTAACTCACGTTTTGCCCTAATCCTATTAACTTTTCCTAATAAATTTGCTCTCCCACTTTTTAGGATAGCTATTTCATACTTTTTATCCTCTCATCTCAAACCAACAATACCTCCTTCTCAACTACAACCTTTTTGATTTGGTCTTCGTATTTCACTGAGAAAAATGGAAAAATGTCAGCTATCACATTTCCCCATTACCAAATCCAACCTACCTGCATCAGTTCTTCCTCTTACCACATAAAGTCTTCCCTACTATACAGTGGATGAGCTGTCCCTTTCTATGATAAATACCTCCCTCCATGAGAAGTGAATCCCATCCCCTTGTCTCTTCCGGAGTTTCACACCTATACTATCACCTCTCTCCTACATCATCATCATCATCATCCTCTCTCTTTCTCTATTGGATCATTCCCATTAGTCTTTCAAACCTGCTATAATATCTTCTTTAAAAAAAAAAATTCACATCCACTTCTAGCTACTATAGCCATTTTGTTTCCTTCAACAGCAAAACTCCTTGAAAGAGTTACTTGTAATCAGTATCTCCAGTTCCTCACTCTTCCATTCATTCACAAGCCACTACAATTGGCTTGTGTCCCTATTGCTCCACCAAAACCATTCTAGTCAAGGTCACCAGTGATTTCCATTTTGCTAAGTCATAGACTTCACAATCTTGTGTTTATCTTATTAGATGTCCAGACATCATTTGGTCATTCCTTCCTTCTTGAAACTTCACCTGACTTCCAGACCACCAATCTGTTCTGTTTCCTCACAGGCCACCCATTAGTTTCCTTTGCTGTATATCTTCTTCTCTCCCCAACTCTTAAATGCTGATGGCTGGGTTCAGTGGCTCACGCCTGTAAACCCAGCACTTTGAGAGGCCAAAGCAGGAAAAATCACTTGAAGGCCAGGAGTTTGAGACCAGCCTGGCCGATATAGTGAGACACCATCTCTATAAAAAATCAAAAAATTAGCCGGGTGTGGTGGTGCACACCTGTAGTCCCAGCCACTCAGGAGGTTGAGGCGAGAAGATAGCTCGAGCCCAGGAGTTCCAAGGCTGTAATGAGCTATTACTGCACTACTGCACTCAAGCCTGGGTGACAGAGCAAGACCCTGTCATAAAAATAATAAAATAAAAGTAAATGCTGGTGCTCCCCAAGGGCTCTGCTTCTGTCCCTTCATTATCAAACTCTCTGTAGCTATTTACATCTAAGCTCATGATTTTAAATACAGGTTGAGTATCCCCTTATCTGAAATGCTTGGGAACAGAGTATTTCCAATTTTTGATGTTTTCAAATTTTGTAATATCTGCATTGTACTTACCAGTGAAGCATCCGAAATCAGAAAATCTGAAATCTGCAATGTTCCAACAAGCATTGCCTTTGACTATCATGCTAGCATTCAAGTTTCAGATTTCAGATTTACAGATTTGGGATATTTAACCTGTACTAACTGCTATGCACTAGTAAATCCCAAATTTATATACCAACCTCCAGAGTCTTCTAATAGGCTCTAGACTCCTCAGCCAAAGATTTACTCCAAACATTTCCACCTGGATGTCTAATAGGAATCTCACAATGGCCAAAATATAATTTTTCGTTTTTCCTCTCCAAACCTTTTTCTCTTTTCTTAGACTCTCTTTCCTTTACCAACCTACATCTAATCCATCAGCAACTTCTGTCAACTCTATTATAAAACATATCTGAATCTGACCACTACTCACTACCTTCACTGTGTTTCTGTTCCAAGCTACCATCATTTCTTTCCTAGGCTATTGCTATAGACTAATGAGTCTACTCTCTTTCTCTCCTGCCCTTCTACAATCCAAACTGTACAGAGCAACCAGAGTTCTCCATTGTACAAAACCCTCTAAAGGTTTCCCACAACATTCAGAACAAAACATAAACTCTGCCATAACTCCAAAGGTCCTCTGTGTTCTCTGATCTCATCTTCTAACACTATTCTATCCCTCATGAATTACCTTCTAATCACTCCATAGTGGCTGGCGTTCTTGCTCCTCAAATGTCACGCTTGTTTCTACCACAAAGCCTTAAGATCTGATGTGTCCCTTACCTAGTACCTCCTCCAAAAATCTTTGCATCCCTTTATTTCCCACCTCACAAGTTACCTCCTCCATTCTATCTAAAACAGAAGTCCCATTACTCAACCCAATTGTGACTATCTATCCTATGACTCCACTTTTTCTTCACAAGCTGTAAAATAACATGGAATTTTCTTACTTACAAACTTATTGCCTTCCTCCATTAGCACTTAAGTGCCATGAGAAGAGGGGTCTTACCTTAATTTTACTAGTGCTTCCCCAGAATTTAGAGCAACAGTTTTTAATTACAAGTAAGGCCAATCATATAACCTATTTTTATTGCCATTAAAATGTTAAATTTTGTAAAAATTCCCTAAGTATACTAATTGTGTATTAAATAAGATATATATATATATTAGTATACAATTATTTCTGTCAATCTCACTACCTGGTTTTGAAGCTTTTTCTCCTGTGCAAATAACAGTTGTAGACTCTTTTGGTATTTTTTCACTTTTCTCTTCTGAGGATCTCCGAGGTAAAACTGGTTGTCCCATCTTACGAAGAGGAGCTAGTTGCCATTTTTTAATTTCATTATCTCTATAGTCTGATGAATTTCTGCCTTCACCAGACTCCTGAAAAACAGAACTTAATTCATTAGAATGAAAACCACTAAACAATCTTTAAATATAAGGAAAGCCTCAACAGTATGTGGATAAAAAAATTAGAACTAGTATTACAACCTATTAATATAGCAAACATAGTCCATTCTTTGGCCCAGTAAGTGTTTATATGTTTTTAAGACATAGAAAAATAACTTGATTATTAGTAAAATGAGATTCACTCTTTCATTCAAAATCTATTCTGCACCTATTGTGTGTAGAACACATAATAGCTTATAAAGGAGAAACAAAGGATCTAGAGATCATGCTCCCAATACCGTTAGTAGAAAGAAAATTAAAAATAAAGTAGTAAGAATTCTCTTATTTGGCTGTGGATAAGGAAAAAGGAAAAGGAAATTGTGAAGAAATAAGTATCTACATTTTTCAGTTTACTTCTAAAACAAATGAAATTAAGTTCACTAAAAACAGTAAGTTCTCAGTGTGCCTACCGGCAATTTTAATTCCCCTGAGGTACCATCAGAGTACCTGACACTCTGGTTCTAGTTACAATCCACAAAGAACTACTGGTAAAACTGGAATCTGAGACACTTGGGAGACATTAATCACATCCTGCTAATGTGCCTAAAAGACAGGGAGAGGAACGCCATATAGACAGACATATCATCAGATTTTAAAATAGGGTACAATCAACATAGTGATTTTTCTCTAGACTAAGAATCCTCTAATTTTTTGTTTGTTTGTTTTTTGCCTCTGCAACTAGACATTCCTGAGAGTAGGAACATGCTTCAGTATTATACACCCAACGCAGGTAGTGCTACGCCATACAACAGAAACTCAATAAATAGTTCAACATAAAAATCCAGGGATAAGAAAAGCAGATTTCATAAACTAACATAGGACAAGTCCAAATAAGAGGCAACAGTTCACATCAACAAGAAAAGGAAGTAGTGATCACTTGGATGGCGCATGCATTTGCAAAATCAGACTTACCTCACTTTCTTTTCTGATACAGACTGGATAGAGGGCTTTCTCAAAATATTAACAATTGTTAATGTGTATTTGTTTGTTTGTTTATTTATTTGAGACAGTTTCACTCTTGCCCAGGCTGGAGTGAAGTGGCATGATCTCGACTGACTGTAACCTCCGCCCCCTGGGTTCAAGCAATTCTCCTGCCTCAACCCCCTGAGTAGCTGGGATTATAGGCGCTGCCACCACATCTGGCTAATTTTTGTATTTTTAGTAGAGACAGGGTATCACCATGTTGGCCAGGCTGGTCTCAAACTTCTGACCTCAAGCGATCTACACGTCTGAGCCTCCCAAAGTGCTAGGATTACAGGTGTGAGCCACCACGCACAGCCTTTATAATCTTTTTAAGCAAGACAAACACAACTCAGCTATTGGACAATACAATGAGCTATATTTCTAAATGGCCAAGAAGTTGTACATAGAGGTGATTATTAATGCTGGTTAATAATAAATAGAAGTTTTCCAAAGACATGCTATAACCTGTTCTCACTGTGGCTCTCAGATCCATATTACCAATTACTTTGATGATCAAATCGACAAAGTCATAACATGTATCAGAGGGACAGAATCTGATTCTCAAAAACTCTTGAGAGACAAAAAATATTCAATGCCACAAGGATATGGCAAACTGGAACTTAATCCAGCAAGGAGTGCCTGAAAAATGGATTTGTAAATAATAGGTAAGATTCTGGAGAACACATGCTCATGCTCTTCAACCTAAACTAACTTCCATATCATGTTGTACAGAAATTAGTTTTAACAAGGAGGCTTTAATTCAGGGATGCAAATTTCAGCTCTAACTGATTAACTTTCTAACAATTAGAGATGCTTAAAAATGAAGACGTATCCCTTTGCAATGGATTTCAAACAGAAACTAGAGAATCACTTCCTAGAAATGTTGTAGGGCATATTAATAAATCAAAATGGTTGGACTAAAAGATTTCCAAAGTTCCAACTCTAAAATTCATGTTCTTTGTGTTTCGGATTTTACTTGCCTACTCACATACATTTGTTGCCACTGTGTTTCCTCTCTAAAAGTATTCTTTAAGAATAACAAATTAATGATTAAAAAAGTAATACGTAATAAAAAGGTAGACAATGAGACAAGAAAATTTAATCAGATAAAATGCTGTGTCCTTCATATATTTCTATTAAAGCCTAAGTATCTTGAAATTTCTATTCAGAAAATACCTTCAGAAGGTAGTCAAAAAATAATCCCAAATGATCAAAGGGCTACTGGATATTTACGAATTGAAAAGCTTTTTAAAAAAAAAACTTAGCAAGCTAGGGATTTGTTGTGGGGAGCTAGGAGAGGGACAGTGAAAAGGAGGGTGGGGAGGGATAATGTGGGGGAAAATGTCAGGTACAGGTGATGGGAGGATGCAGGCAGCAAACCACCTTGCCATGAATGTACCTATCCAACAATCTTGCATGATCTGCACACATACCCCAAAAACTAAAGTACAATAATAAAAAAAAAAAAACCTTAGCAAGCACAATTTACACTTAAGGCCACAAGATTCACACACATCCTACAACAGAAAATTCAAGTATCAAACTAGAGGCTAGAAATAGCATGAGACTACAAGAGATGAGATAAGACATGCATATTCTAAAAGTCACTAACTGGTTTCACCAAGATTGCCAAAAAAATTTAAATAAAAACCTATTCACTTTTATGAAAAAATAAATTTAAAAACATAAAAGAACATTAAAACTTCTAAAGAGAAATTTCAAAATTATTGCAGTCAGTCCATACAAAAAGCTCTTAAACAAAATAATGCATTAATGAAGAGCTCACCCGTTTTAAAATTTTGACCTTGTGCTTCACTGTGTCATCTATATATTTGGTTCTATCATTTGTTGTGTGTTTTGATAATCCAAGCTTTTCACATTCCATTGTTTTATCTTCACTATAGACTTCAACTGTAGCTTGGTTTTCCAAAATATCTGGATCTAATACTTCAGTCTTTTTGTCTTCTTCAGCACAACACTTTACACAGACATATTCTTTGTCTTCCTCGCCCATTTGTTGTGCTTGAGAAAGACTTAACCCAACACAATCACCATGAAACCAGTCATCACATCTCCCACAGCCAACCATAAACCTGGAAAACAAAACACCAAAAAACTTTGATACCTTTTTTTAAGAAAATCAATGTCAAAAATTAGGCTAAATTAAATTTTCAATATTTGATTTTCTGAAACTTTGCATGTTTTCTAACTCTATCCATTCCATAAGTTCAACATATACCAAGTTTTCAAAGAAAATAATATTCTATTAAAATGATGCCTTTTACAACCTCAAATATTTACTTTCTGGTATGAATGAGAAAATGCTGGGGGAGGGAGGGGACAATAAACAGAAGAAAAGACAACTGGCCTTTGTCAGTCTAGAATAGTATAAAGAATAACGAAGTATAGACTAACAATGTATTTCCCCACTGAGAAGGGTTGTAAGATCTCAGTAATAATTTCATCACAGACAATCCATCAAAGTTACAGCTACCTCATCACAGACTTGAAATCATACATAAAATTGGGAAGAAGTTTATCCAACAAATCATTTTAAATAAAACAATAGCAACAAAAATGAAACTGAAAAACTAACAAGATGGCACCTCTCAAAATGTGTATTAACCACCTTAACCAGGTAATCTCAAAACATTCTGGTCATGATGTCATACTGACTTGCCAAAAGAATCTTTCACTGTACTTTGAAGTTCAAAGGACTTCCTTACTAATGACCACGTGTTTTAGATAAACTTGTTTTTCCAAATAAAGATCAATATCCTAACATAAAAACATTAGTTATTAGGGTTGGATTTAATCCCCAATCTCCCTATAAAAGTTTTCCCATCATTGTCTTTTAGCTAAGTAGTAACTTCATTAATCAATAGGAAAAGGGATGTGAGATTTATGACTCTAAAAGAGCTTCTATCTTCCCACTTTTGAGTATCAATAACTACTTTTGAAAATAATGGCAAATGAGATATATACACAGCAATTTAATTTACGTGCTTTTTAACCCTTGTTAGGAAAGCTGCAATGCTCAAACCACCATCCGGTCTTTTTTTCTTCTTCAGGCTAGCAAGTTATGATACGCGTGGACGTAGAAGAATTTGGGTATGCACTTTAATAATCTAAAGACTGTGCTACTGATTTTGATAATAGCGACACTACCAATAGTGCCAAACTCCTTTCAAAAAGCTGTAGTCCGAGGATACTGAAGGTAATACACTGGGTGATAAGGCCAACTCAAAATACACCAGAGGTCCTGTTTTAATGTTAGAACTGTAAAAACTGCAGCAGTGAGTTCTAATCCTTAGTGTTTTTAAAAAACTCCTGCCAAACACCTTATTCCTCAATAGCAGCACTTCCTTTTCGACTTCCTCATGTGCCTATTGTGTATAAAACCACTGCTATGCCGTGAGACTTGACTTCATCACATCTGTAATTTATCATTATTTATCCTTGCTGGTAATGCCTGTGCTAGCTTTATCAGGTTAAGTGCTCATCTTCCTAGGGATTCATTTGGTTTGAAAAAAATAATATAGAATATTTGGGGTTGACAAGAAAGAAAACTTTCACGTGTAACAGACATTTGCAAGATAGAAATAATTCCTCCAGGTTTGATATTTTTGATGGGCCCATAATGATACAGATATTCTAGCAAAAGAGGAATAAAGTTTGAAATGCAGGTGTTTGAAAATTCTTCCACTTCAGGCTGCAAAGTTAAAATATTAAAGATGATTATTTGTAATGAGCATTGTAGCTTTCCTAATTGGTTAACTGCTATTTCTTGAAAGCAACTGTCTAACATGAATACTTCTGAAATACTGAAGGAAAGCTAATGATTTCCCTTTACTTCCACAATCAAAGGTATATTAAGATTTCTTCAAAGCAAGGTTGGGATAGTTTCAGTGAGACATGACTTAAAAACCCACAGTACAAATCATGTTCTTGTCCCAAATCCAAACCTAAAGGTCAAAATATAAAACACACAATAAGGAATTTTCAATTTTTATTTGACAACCAGGAAAGAGTGCTTTGAGGATCATAAACTTTATCAAGCAACTATTTCAATAAGCCTCATTTCAAGTTTACTTTGGCAATGTCTCATTCAAACTTGAGAGGCTATGAAAAGCAAAACTCTAGTGCCATCTACAGATGTATCTTAATAGTTTATATTTTAGGTTAAAAAAGTTATATAAAATTTTCTGAGAAAACAAGAAAAAAAATGACCTTGACAAAAATAATTTCCACGTCCTAGAGATAAATTTACTTTAAAATGAAACTGATAACCAAAAATGTACATATGGATCACTTTGAGGTCTAAAACATGGAAGTATGCACCACTGCACTCCAGTCTGACAGAGCAAGACTCCAACTCAAAAAAAAAAAATTACTGTCTTTAGGATATGTATAGAAGTTGCTTATGGTCAATTTTTTTTAAAAAGATGGCCTATCACATAAAAAAATTACATTTTCTTTTCTTTTCATGCTATTGTTCTACTTTAAAAACATGGGAAGGTAGGAAGCATGGAGTAACAGAGGGAGTTGCTAGAGTGGCTGTAGCTAACAATTACTCTACCATTTTCTGCCCCATCCTTAAGTTTCTAATTACTAAGAGGAAATAAGGAAAAGACTACAGCCTACATGTTAAATCTTTTACTACAAAATTAATGTTGTGTGGAGGTCGGCTGTGGATCAATTAACTGGACCAAGTCAGTATGAATCATTTAATTAGAAGAGTTATAAGCAATATTTATGTTGTCTTTTCCTACTGTCACATGTTCACATACAAAATTAAAAATAAAAACTTAAACTAGACCTACTAAAAAGAATTAAAAACTATTATCATTTTAGCATGAGCAAAATTTTAAAGCTTTTTCAAAGTAAACTACAGACATAACATTGAGAACTCCTCTCTTAACAAATTCATCACTAATTAATTAACTTCATAGGAATTTCAAGATGGGCCTCAAGTTCTGGTGTTCCCTTTAACAGACTAAAGAGAGAGAGAGAGAGACAGAGAGAGTGAGCGTGCACGCACAGGCGCGCACTCACTCTTCTAAGATGAAAGAATTCTATTCCACGTAAACATTAAATCACTTTTGTTACTAACAATCTAATCTGCAGAGAAAAATAGAATCAAATGTTCTAGAAGAAAATTTCTTCTCAGAAGTTTTGTTTGAAAGCTATAAATCCATTTTCTAAGTTCGTTTGTTTTTTAAATATTATCTGATATACTAATCTTCTACAATTGGGGCCAAGAAAGTATAACGCGAACTAAAAAAGCATCTTTTGGAGACGTAGAAAAATAGAAACCACAATGTAGGTAATATGAAAAAAACCAAGACTTCCTCCTTACAAAATGCCAACTGGTTTATGTTTAAAAGAAGTTCAAAAGCCACATTAACTTAAAAATTAGAGGATTAAATAATCTGGTCTTTAAAATCATGTACCTTTGGTATAAGGCTGAATCAGGAAGATAAATAAATGGAAGCAATCAAAACCTAGCATGATTATGTTGATTCTTTAAGAGTCTACTGTCTTTAGGATAAGTATAGAAGCTGCTTATGATCAGTATCACATCTAGTCATGACATAAACAGCAGTATTACAAAATATAAATTCCACCTGGGAGCACACACAAAGAAGCTAACTTCAGCTGCAATATGCAAAATGATAGAGTTAATACCGTCTTTACAGAAGCAAAGCTGCTGCAAGTGCTAGAAAATATTGTTATATTAACAGCTTTCAACATATCTAGCACATGAAATCAAAGGATCAAAATTATTTCAAAACATGCCCTAATATTCTTACATAAGGATTAAAATAGGAAAATTACATGCTGCATGACACGTGCATTTTTTGAGTAAAGGAAATGTATATAAGCACAACATATCAAAGCGGTAGGATCACAATAGCAGTGAAGGCTAGTTAATATGTACAAAAAACAAGCGGTGGCTTGGGCCTGTAATCCAAGCACTCTGAAAGGCTGACGTGGGCGGATCAAGTGAGGTCAGGAGTTCAAGACCAGTCTGGCCAAAATAGTGAAACCCCATCTCTACAAAAAAAAATACAAAAACTAGCCAGGCGTGGTGGCCCTTGCCTGTAATCCCAGCTACTTAGGAGGCTGAGGCAGGAGAATCACTTGAACTCAGGAGGCAGAGGTTGCAGTGAGCCGAGATGGCGCCACTGTACTCCAGCCTGGGCGACGGAGTGAGACTTAGTCTCAAAAAAAAAACAAAAAAAGAAAAGAAAAAAGCAATCAATTACATAGGTTTTAAAGTAATCAAAAATGCTGCTTCCAAAATGGTTTCCAATGTTAATATATATTATTCAGATCAATTACAGAGTATGAATCCAAAATCCCTATGCACCTAACATTCTAAAAACTCTAGATTCTATACAGTAGATCCAAAAGGTGGCAGCATATAAACAACAACAAAGGGACTAACATCTACTCTTCAATTTAGGAAAATTAACTATTAAACGTTGGTGATGCAAGAGTCATCATTTAAAAGCCTGGGGAAACTCCTGAAGACTAGACTGGAAGTTTATCTACAAAGTAACTTACATTACAACTTACTAACTAACATTGGCTTCCAACTCTATGCCGAAGTTTCATTTTAGAAATTCATTTACTTAAGGTTCCTATTCCATCTCTGTCCACATGACAGTATGATAATTTAAAGATTCTGGCAGAAAGAAAAAGGCTGGTTTAAAGGAGCACTTAAAAGCACACCTCACTCTTAATTCTCTTTGGCCTGAAAACAGCAGGCTCAGTTTAGAACATGTGAGTAAAGCATTTTATTTATTTAGTTAGTTTTGGGGAAACAGAGTCTTACTTTGTCAGGCAGCTGGAGTGCAGTGGCTCGATCTTAGCTCACTGCAACCTCCACTTCAAGTGATTCTTATGCCTCAGTCTCCCAAGTAGCTGGAATTCCAGTCATGCACCAGCATGCCCGGCTAACTTCTGTATTTTTGGTAGAGACAGCGTTTCATTATGTTGGCCAGGTTTGCCTCGAACTCCTGACCTCAAGTGATCTGCCCACAGCCCACATCGGCCTCCCAACGTACTGGGATTACAGGTGTGTACAACCGCGCCCAGCAGAGTAAGGCGTTTTAAATTAAAAACCATATAATTAAGAGCATATAAGAGCGAATGTAGCACTGTGACAACTTTTAAAAACTGGACTATATTGTTATAAACTAACCCTTGACACTAAAAATAGGCCATGGGCTAGATCATAAATGAAGAAATACTTTGACATGAAACTTAATTTTACACAACATCCCCAACATCTCCTTTCCAAACTCCCCAATCACCCTACCACCACCAAAATATGTTACAACATACTTTACTAAATTGTCCCTCCCTAAAGAGTTTCACTTTTATGTAATAAGATAGTGCTGGGGAAAATTAACACACACTTTCATAAATAAAGATACTATATTCTTATACAGTACAAAAATTATGATGTTCTTTTATCATATCAGCGTTGATAGAAGTTCCAACAGCAATATGAACACTTGAACACGATAATCTTGTAGCTGCAAACTCCACTTCATCTCTTGCTTTCTTTTTCTTACAAAGCTAGCAAAAAAACACATTGGGGATTGGGGGGGTGCAGTGTCATGAAACTACAAATCACTGAATACTAAAAAGAATGATGAAAATCAGTACTAAAATCATCTCTAAAACTTAAAAGATTAGAATTCACAAAAAATCACTGAAAACATTAAAACATTCAAAAAAAAAAAGAAATACATGTTTTCACTCTACTCCATGTTACATACAAAATTCTGGGTAATCTAACAATTGTTTAGCTACCAAATTTCACTGCAAGCTAAAGTTTGATGGTTAGGAAATGGTGGTATTAAGTCTTTAATGTGTTACACTTTAAGAAAAAAAAACTTCAAAAGAAAAACAGAATTTCCATTATGACCTTCATACTTTATTACTAGTTCTTCTCACACCAAATAATATATAACTTACAGACCCAAAGGAGCGTAACAAGTTTCTAACTACCAGAAGTATTTGGCTTTTTTTGCACACGCAGTGGCTATATTACACTGTCTAACCTGTGACAATGACAAAATATTTCCATCTAAGTCAGCTGTCGGCCAGATAATGCTTTTTTAAATGTTCTAGAATAATGTATTTGTAAATTCAGTAGATCCATCTTTCTATCATTTATCCAAGACTGATGAAGCTTTTTATTTCTGCACAAGTCTCTGTGTATCAAATAATTTGTCTATAAAAAATTTCTCACATTAATCCCACCCCCTAAAAAGCAATTTCTCTTGAAGACTTTGTCTTGCACAAGTCTCTGTGTATCAAATGATTTGTCTATAAAAAAATTCTCACATTAATCTCACCCCTCAAAAAGCAGTTTCCCTTCAATTTCTCTTCAACACATCACTCATACACACAAACACACACACCTGTTGCCATGGAGTTTTTTGCAAAACCCACACTGCTTGCTGGGAGTCCACATATGTTTGCTTTCAAATGAAGAGCTATGATCAGAGCCTTCTCTTTTTATGGTAGCTATATTGTCTGGAATGAACAATGGTGGCTCATCTAAAGAAAAACTTTTGCTGCTTCTTCTTTGGCGGGGTTGTAGGTTCTTCTCAGGTTTTTTCAGTTTCAGTTTATCTTCCTCCTTAAAATGCTCAATGCCTGGGTGTTCAAGCTCTTCCTTCACGTGACTATTGGTTTTCATTGCTGGGGCCTGTTGCTGAGGCTTATGACACTGTTTCTGGCTGGAATGTGATAAATGTCCAGTTTGTGCAGGATGATGAGATTCTTTCAAGCAAACAGGATGAGCATGTGGCTTATCACTCAAAGAATGAGTTAAGGGCTTGAAAATCTGTACTAAAGTTTGATTGTGTAATGTTTTTTTCAATACAGAATGAGCTTGGTTTTTCACAGATTTAACCCCAGAATTGCAACTCTGAATTTTTGGCTCCTTATCAACTTGTTTTTTTCTGACTTTGACTGGCCTATGAAAATTTTGCTGAGATTCTGGTTCATCAGTATTTCTTTTCACACTCTTGACATTAACTTTAGTTTTGCTGTGCATTACTTCGTACTTTGCTGCAACGATTTTCTTGGGAGTATCTGTAGTCATGTTTTGCTTAGAATGAATTACAGGTTTTGTATGTTTGGGTTTTACGCTTTTTGACTCTAAGTAAGAAACACTACTTGACTGGCTGTTTCTGTCATCCTGAAGGCTTGCTGTTTCATGGGACTCTGTTTTAGTACTTTCTACAGCATTCAACTGTTTTGAATTTTGGTCAGGCACATCACAAATAGCATTTTCCAGCATATTACTTTCTGGTTCAAAAGCACTAGTATCAACCACCTCTAAGTTTGATTTATTCAACTCAGTGCTCTCCAACTGCCTATCAGACTCTGCATCTTCACAATAACCCAATGGTTCAATTTTATTTCTCTCAAGGGTGTTCTCAGCTTTATCAGCAATATCCATGGTATCCTTCAATTCCAAATTACATTCAGTCACTTCATCCACACAATTAGGCAAAACTACAAGGTTTTCTGTCTTATTTGGATTTGTATAAGCAGCATCACCAGAAATACTAGAAGATCCAGGTTCCTCAAAAATGTGGTCTTCTTCATGGGATAATTTCACTGACTCCTTTGATTCCTGTTCAACTTTTCTTGTCGCTATCATTTCTTCAACAACATTCTCATCCATTTTACCTGAAATGGAATCATTCTGTTCATGTTCTTCTTTATCTGAAAATTGAAACAATGGGCTACTAACAGGCTTAGCTTTACATTCCATCAGAGCTTCATTTTTCTTTTCTCCAATAGTAACACAAGTCTCTGAAAGAGGTGAACAATTTAATTCATGAGATGGCACATCTGCTTCTCCCTGATTATTACACTTATGCTTAGAATCTAATCCAGCTTCATCCTTCATTTCAAGACCAGATGACACTGAAGAATGACATGAAGACACTGATACTTCAGGTACCACTTCAATTTGTCCACTATTTCGGCTGCTCCTTCTATTCTCCTTATGGTACTCAGGTTTCAGTGATGTACAAACTTCTTCTTTAACCTGACTCCTTTCTGGTTGTTTCACTCCTGCTTTAGGGGTAGATACAGTCTTCCCAGATGCTTTTTTTGTGTTACTTAACGGTGCTGCATTTGAACGCTTGGCAATAGTACTCTGTCGCAAACTTCTTACTTGTTCTATCACAGGGGAAAAAAAGAAATAAAAATACTTAGCTATTTTGTCATGTGCTTTTATTCCAGTACAATTTAGAATATATCACTTCTTTATCCTGAGCTATAATTTGCTCAACAAAAATGTACAAAATAGTACTCATAATGGTGATCATATATATATTAACATGTCAAATTTTTTTATTTATTGAAGTTCTCTGAATTCTAGCAGAAGGGAAAGCCTCTATAAAATTCAGACTAATATTATACCTTATTACAAGAAACATTTTCATCAAATCTCTCTTCCATAAAAAGTAACCTGGGAGTAAAGTAAGTAAAATGAGCTTCCTTTACCCTTAATGCCCATATTAAAACAAGACCATCATGCATTTTTAAACATTAAATATTTCTAAATTTATAAAACCAAATCAATCCCAGTGTTAATGAAATCTGAACTAAAAACCTATCACAAAACAACATCTGTGTGAGTTTCAAGATACAGCCTCAAACTAACTCTAAATCCTTTATCAATGGTCTTCTCTTAGATCACCATATTAGCATTAGAGCTATTCCTAAGAAATGACATCTACAGGCTGGGCACTGTGGCTTACACCTATAATCCGAGCACTTTGGGAGGCCAAGACGGGTGGATCACAAGGTCAAGAGATCGAGACTATCCTGGCCAATATGTCAAAACTCTGTCTCTACTAAAAAAAAATATATATATATATATGTGTGTGTGTGTGTGTGTGTGTATATACACACACACACACACACAAAATGGTGGCATGCACCTGTAGTCCCAGCTACTTCTGAGGCTAAGGCAGGACAATCACTTGAACCTGGGAGGCAAAGGCTGCAGTGAGCCAAGATTGTGCCACTGCACACCAGCCTGGCAACAGGGCAAGATTCCGTCTAAAAAAAAAAAAAAAAAGGACATCTACATTAGAGCATTAGAGTACCACACACAGATCATCAAAAAATAAACACAATTTAAAAGACTTAAACCAAGAAAATGGATCAGGGAAAAATAAGCATGAAGAAAATTTAAAAGCTTCCCACACAACGCTCCTAATAGTCTATTAAATGAAAGTCTCCTTTCCCTATTCTGATACATCCCCTTATATCAGGAGAAAGGAGAAACACAAAGCAAAAAGAACTAAAAAGAAAGAGAACTAAATAATTCACTATACAAAAACAACCCACAAACCGAATTTGTCATTTATCACTGAACTGTGAGAATCTTTAAAAAGGTAAATGTCCAGGGGCTCCTTGTAGTTCTGATGTTATTATTAATAGCACACTTTCATTCTCAAAAGTATACCCAATTTGAACAATAAATTATATAGTCATCCTAATCTTAGAGACCCCTTTCAAATTCCCCTAGGACTTAACAAAGTATCTGAGTATTCAGTTAAGTACTTAATAACTTTTAAAAATTATTTGGTGGCTTATGAACCATTTATCACATGTTCAGTTATATATTTTTTAATACCTAAAATTTTAATAAAGCTTTGTTTCAATATTTAGGTAATTTTTAAAGCTCTGAAGACAGATTATAGTAATTTACAGCTCATTTTATTCATCCTTGAAATGAAACAAATGAAGGATTTTAACACTTACTACACATTAATAATCTTTTAACACCCAACTGGTTGCTAAAAGTGACAAAGGAACAGTATACTCAACTGTGAAGGATATTCAGATAGAGAAAAGTTTTCCAATAGTAAGCAATTTATTAAGTAAAGGCTAAAGTCACTTTTTCTCCTCTAAGTATTAACTGCTTTAGTTTGAAGCCTGACTCTATAGGCAAAAAGTTAACATTATTTTCCTACAATGTTCATTCTATTCTTTTCATTTCTCAAAGTCACAAGTCTATACCAAATAACTGATTTTGAAAATGTATTAAAAACATAAATCAAGTAAGAGATGATGAAATAAATACATGCATCTAAATTTATTCACTTCTCAAAACCCTACTGAAGTTGTAACAGCAGGATATTTTTTGTAAAATCCAAAAGGCAAGGAAGAACAAGACAGAAAAAACCAGCAGCAAATTTTGGAAACCAAAAAGAGTTGATTACCAAGTAATTGATATAAGAGACCTAAAAGTAACAAACACTATTGCCAGCAATGTTGGCAAAAACTACCACTATTAACACCAGAAAAGCCTTAAGAATTGGTGGTTCCAGACAATTCTCAAGTGGGAGCGAAGACAGATGGTTAATAGTCGGAAGAGTTGAAAGCTCTTTAAAAGAAGCAGTTAAATTCCTAGATCCCTCTTTCCCCTACTGGGGAACTTCCCTTTTGCTGGGCAACTTCCCTTCCCTAGTCCCGAGTCAAAACTGGTAGCTTATTCTGTGGAGATAGTAAAGCAAGGTTTCTAGGCTAAGGAATATGAGGCACAGTTGAGACTGGCTATAAAGTAAACTGAAATTTTAAGATTAAGTGAATTTGTATATACTGAAAGTTGAGAAATCCCAGTAAGTTTCCCTTACTGGCTTCTATAGTATACTGGCAATCTAATATACCTATGGAAAATTACCTAAATTCTGGTATGAGGGGTTCTACCAAATAACAGTACAGCCACATTATTATACACTGATGCTCAGAGCTGGTAAAACCCAATTCCCACACTTAGAAGTTTCATAATTTCCCTACCCTTAAACATGAACAATAATCAAGGGTCAGACACTTCAGGAAAGCCTCTAGGAATGATTTTTTAAAAATTTTTTTACAATAATGCAACATGTAGAATTCAGAAACTACAGAAGGAGACAAAAACTGTTTAAACGCTATCAATATCTTAATAAAGACAAAAGAAGATACTACATCCATGAAACATAAATAGAAAGCTACAGAAAGGACCATTCTCAAAACAACAAAAAAGATATTTAAGAATCAGAAGTACAAAACCTGATTGAAAGGCTGGAGGATAAATATGAGAAAATTTAAGCACGTAAAAGAAAAATTACAAAGAGGTGGGAAGTAGGCAAAATAAAAGGAGCCAGTCCCTGTTACGTGACAAATAATAAAGGTTCCAGAACTCAAGAGCTAAGAAAACAAAGAGAAGAATTAACAATGAAATAATGAGAAAAATTTTCCCACAATTGAACATTAACATTTTTCAGACTAAGGTGATCTACTAAGTGTCTTGAGCTCCATACACAAAATACACCAAAACCAATACACATCATGAAATATCAAAACACCAGAGCTGAAGAGAAAGATTCCACAAACTTCCAGAAGAAATCAGGTAACATACACTCCTCTACATACAAAAAAAATCAAAATAAACTTCTCAACAACTCTGAAGTTAGAAAAAATAAAGCAACACCTTCAGAAGCACAGAAGCAAAATGATTTGCAACCTTGAATTTTATGTCCAACAAGACCATGATTCCAGTATGAGAACAGATTATATACAAGGTAAACATAAAGGGTTTAAAAAGTGTATCTCACTGCTCCTTCTTCTCACAAAACTACTGGAAGAGGTGTAACACCAAAATGAAAAAGTTGAATCCAGAAAGAGGAAATAGGAACTACCAACAAAACACGAAGCACAGACTTCCAGAAAAAATGGTAAAGGGAGATCCCTAAACAGCTTTGCATCAGCCTTAGAGGACTAACAGGATTCTGTCTACATAGGAAGGAATCAGAAGGTTCCAAGAGGTATTTTCAATAACATGACTATGACAGAATGCCTGAAATGCACCATATCTCTAGGGTAGATTTAGACAACAGAGCAGTTGAAGTATAACTACTGGTATGTATACACTAAACTAAGCAAATGAGAAGCAAAAACACTTAAATCAGAAAGACAAGAAGTTACACAAGAACTAACTGTGGTTTATCAAACGGATCTTCTCTAATAGCATATCACTCACAGTAACATAATTACCACTGATCTAACAAAATTATATATTGGAAAAATGAAAAAGATGTTCTTTTTCACCATGAGGACTAGTAGTAGAAAGAAAATTATCCAGAGTGGCAATCAATGGATGAATAATAAATCAGAATAAATAAAAAACAGCAACATATGTATGTTATCTAGAGATATAAAGGTAAACACACACACACAAAAAAAATTAAACCAGCTGAACGAGTTACTAGTGGTTTCCTCTGAGGAAGGAGAAAAGGGTAAGGGGATGGTGGATACTATAAATTTATAAAACAAATTGATATGATCTCAGAACTGATTGTCATCAAAACAACTGGATTAGCAAAACATCAAGAAAATATGGTTTCTGCTCAACAGGTTTATAACCTAACACATCAGTCCCTATACCTCAGATTTTCTAGCTAGACCTCTTTGAAAGGATTACCTTGTGCCATTAAACGAGGTGATTTTCTTGGTGAGCTCACTGAATTTTCTTCTACCTTTTCCCTTAAGTTCCTGTTAGGTAAAATCAGCTCTTCATCATCAATGGTATCATTGCCACCTTCTTTAACAACTCCTTCATCCATAATATCGTCAAGACCAACAACTAGAAAAAAAAAAAACAACAAAAATTATTTTTTAAAAATATCTAGGATGTTAGGAAATTAAAGGCAATACAGAAAATACTGTGAGATATAGTCTTAATGTAATACTACACACTCTTGGAAACCTAGAGTGTGAAATTTTCTAACACGTGCAATTGCCACTATCAAACTCCCAAATCAAGTCAGTTTTATAAACTTCCACCTCGTAAGATAATTAGTCAAAGAGAGTATTAGCTATACTATACTGTTTCCTGCTTTGGCCTCAAATATCACTTCCATTTATTACTTGCCGACCCCTTGTGAAAGACATAGGTGACCATACCTAGAGTACTCAAGTATCACAATTTTGGTTAAGGTAGTTCAAGAGTTCCATACTCTGAAAAGCTTGATTCTAGGTTCACGATAGAATAAAAAAATTCTACTTCTAACTGGGATCCCAATACTCTACTAGAGACTTTATGCTACATGTATGAAAGTAAGCAATGTAGATGTACTTTTGACTGGTACCAAAAGAAAAAAAAAGGAAAAAAAATTTTTAAAAGAGAGAAAAATAAATGAAAAACATAATGTAACTTCCCCTTCCCCCAAATGCTGAAGAAAATAGTAGATGTTTAATATAGCTATATAATTACATTACCTTCTCCTAGTCAAAAGAGAGACAAGAGTCATGTATTTAATTTGTGGGATGGAGGAAGAATGTAAACAGACTCAGGAACATTCAAAGAAATAGTAACACTGCATTTATATTGTCATTAGGTTTATTCCTGCATGGAACAAATGCCACTTAACTAGCCAACATCTATCAGTAATTCTAAATGTGCAGTTGAATGAAATCTTGCCAAAAAGAATGTGATTATTTAGATTAGAAGGTCTGGAATCAAATCCTTACTAGACATTAAAAAAGAAAAAAAAAAGAAAAAAAACTTGATCAAGTCACTTAACCTCTCTATCAGTTTCTTTACCTCTAAAACGAGAATAACAATACCTGTCCTACCTACCTCACAGGGCTGTTGTGAGGATCATGTGAGATGATGTATGAGAACTCACTCTGTAAACTTTAGAGCACTATACAAATGTTAGTTATTATCTTCATCCTAGGGGTTAGAAGGAACCTCAAGGAGTTATCTAGTCCTCATCTTTGTGTCCAAGTAGAACTTCATTTAAAAGAGCTCAACAAGATAGTGGTCTATCCTAAAATTTAAAAAGAACAAAATTCTTCATAAGTTTACTTTTAAATGACACAATCTTTTTGAAGAGCAATTTGACAACAAACAATCATGAAACTGCTCATCTGCTTCGATTAAAATAAATTTTAAAAGAGAGGAAAAAATGGATTGTGAAGAAAATGCTGACCAGAAAACAGTGTGATTCTTGTTAGAAACAAACATACAAATAAAATGCACACGTATGTACACTTAGAAAAAACAAGACTGGCAGGAAACAGATGAAAATTATACCAGTAATCATAGGGAGTAATTCTTATCTAAAAACAGATAAGAATATACCATTTTCCTGTTTTCCAAATTTCCTGCTATACGCATGTATTCTAAGAGTAAAAATAGAGCCTATGTTTTTAACCATTATGCTATGAACTTAAAGTTTAGAGAATACGCTTTGGAAAAATTAATCAGGATTAATTTAAGATATAATTTGTGTAAAGACAGGTAGGAAGTCCAATTAAGCTATTCCACCATGATGCAGTATTTGTTGCCGCACATTCATATACATTCTCAATTTTTTTTTGTTTTGGTTTTGTTTAGTTTGCTTTGAGACAGAGTCCCAGCTTTTTTGTTTTGAGATGGAGTCTCAGTCTGTCGCCCAAGCTGGAGTACAGTGGTGGGATCTTGGCTCACTGCAACCTCTGCCTCCCAGGTTCAAGTGATTCTCCTGCCTCAGCCTCCCAAGTAGCTGGGATTACAGGTGCGTGCCAACACGCCCAGCTAATTTTTCTATTTTTAGTAGAGACGGGGTTTTGCCGTGTTGGCCAGGCTAGTCTCCAATTCCTGACCTCAAGTGATCTGCCCACCTCAGCCTCCCAAAGTGCTGGGATCACAGGCATGAGTCACCACATCTGGCTTCAAAAAATTTTTGACATTAGATCACAGTCTAATACGTTCCTTTAAATACGAAAATTTTAGGACTACTTTTCATTAATTCTATATAAAAGCATGTATATAATATATGCATTACAAAGATGCATAAACTAATAAGAAAAATGCAACCAACTGTTCAATCAGTGATTATCTTTAGTCATAAGGTGAGTAAGGAATTTTGCTGTTGCTGTTGTTGTTTCCTTCATTATACTTTCTCTGAGTTTTCCAAGTTTTCTATAACGAGCATGTATTCTACAATGTAAACAAGAGAAAAAAGAACCATCCAAAATAGAAAAACAGACCAGGAGGAAAGCCTGATTAATAGTATTCGTTGACAGGGAGTAAAGTCATGCAGTAAATTTTAGGGCTGTATTACAAAGCAGAATCAACAGGATTTAGCAAGCCAAATCCAAAGGCCAATTATTAGGTTTTTTGTTTGTTTGTTTGTTTGTTTGTTTGTTTTTAAAGACGGGGTTTCACCATGTTGGTCAGGCTGGTCTTGAACTCCCGACCTCAGGTGATCCGCCCACAAGTGATCCGCCCACCTTGGCCTCCAAAGTGCTTGGATTACAGGCATGAGCCACCGCGCCCGGCCTCAATTATCAGGTTTTAAATTATTCCATATCCTAACAGCATCTGACATAGTTGATTCCTCTCCACTTTTTGAATCTGTTTTTTTTTTTTCACTTCACTTCTGGGATATCACATCCTCCCATTTCCCTAGCCATTTGTCAATAGCCTTTGATAAAGCCTTCTCTTCCTGCAGACATCTACATATTGAAGGATCCAGCAGTTCAGTCCTCCCATGTTTCTTCTTTATCTACACTTACATTCACTCATCCCTTCACACTCACTCATCCCTAAGGTGATCTTATCCAGGTCCATCTATACTCTAATGATTCCCATAGGTATTTTCTCCAGCCCAAAGCTCACAATAGACCTTCAGATGAGTATAATCTGACATCTCCATTAAGTTATCTAGTAAGTTCCTCAAAGTTACAATATGTTAATTTTTGATAAAATAAACACTGATTCTATCCATCCTCCCTCTCCCTCAAAAAACTGTTCCTCCCAAGGTATTCACAGTAAATGAAACTTCCAATCACCTAGGTCAATTCTAAAACTCTAGAAATGTCCTTAGCTCCTCTCCCCATATCCGACAAATCCAAGCTATCAGCATATTCTGCTAGCTTTATCCTCAAAATTTATCACACATCTGACCAGCTAACATTTCACTCCCAAATCACCATCATCTCTCATCAAGACTGCAACAGCCTCCAAGCATCCCAGGTTTCTCTACTGCCAACCCCTCTCCCTGACACAGTTTATTCTCCACACAGTTATCACTGTGATCCCTCTAAAATATTAAGTCAGATCACATTAATATTATTCTGTTCAAAATCCTCTAAAACCTACCCAACATATTTAGACATAAAGTCCAAAATCCTAGCCAGGGCCCACAGGGTCCTGTAACAAGATCTTCTCCTGCCAACTTCTCTGATTTCATCTCCTCCCCCTACTGATTCACTCTCCTCCAGTCACACTGGCTTTTCCTGAACATAGGGAGGCATACGCCCATCTCCAGGTTTTTGCACTTACTATCCCCTCTGCATGAAGGCTCTTCTCCCAAACACCCATAACTCACTCTTTCCCTTCACTGGAGTTTTACTTAACTATCACCCTCTCAGAGAAACCTTCTCTAACCACCTTATGCAAAACAGCACTTATTTCCATTACTGCCTACAGATCCTTAGCATACTTTATCCTTTAGAATGTTTCTCTATGTAACATTAAGTACCTGTTTGAGGATCTTCTACATTAGAGTGTAAGCTGCACAAGTAAGGACCTTTGTCTCTTATTTGTGGCTGAATCCCCAGAACCTAGAATAACAGTCTTGTATATAGTAGGTATTCCAGAAAGCATATGCTGAATAGAAAAATTACAGGAAAAGACGGATTGGGAGAATTTAAACCTTGATGAGTGAGAGAAAATATTTCTATTGACCAAAGAGAGAAGTTGGAAAGAAAAAATTTGGAAGTAAAATACTGACTTTACTTTTTTGATATATTGATGATATGAAGGAAAAAGATCAGGCAAAAGACGCATCAAGGTAATGCAACATCACAAAAATTTCAAAGTAGTGGGAATCAGGAAGGTTAACTGCTACACAGAGAACAAATAAAGTAGAAAAATCCACTAGTCTGGCACACAAAGCAGAGAATCAGATGATGAAAGGTTAAGAAGTAAGTAAATGAAGAATGACAACAATTGTAGTCGCTTTTAAGTTTAATGGAGGAAAGTGGAGAGAAGGAAGGGAACCGAAGAGGGAAAAAAACAGATCTGACCATGTTTATATGTGCTAGAAAACAACTTGGAAGGTAAGTGACGCCTTGAGGTTCTATCACTGAAAATCTTGGTCAACAGTCTACAATTAAGATAACTTAGAGTGAATATCCGATGTTTCTCAAAGGGAAGATTTCCAAGCATACATCTTTTTTTGAACTCCTGCTCCTCCTGGGAACATACATCCTTCAATCCATTTCTACATTAAATCAAGCTCTACATTGCCTTCAGAGTTTCCAGAGCTCTCATGTTGAACAAGAACCCCAAAAACAGAAGCACCTCTAGTATGTTTTTTCCTCCCTCCTATATTCCAGAACTAGGTACTAGGTGCCATTCTCACTCCCCTGCCACTAAATCTGATACTTAACGTCAACTTTACAATAGAGGAAATAATTGACCTAGAAGGAGTTAAGCTGAGTTTGACCTTTGTGCTGCCAGCATAATTATCATAAAACAAATGTGAAAAATTCCCTACTAGTCCTGCCTTAATTATCCCTTCTGTGTGGTATTAAAGTGATTTAAATCAATTCCTACTGTTAAGAAATGGAATAAATTTAACCCCAAAGGGTTCTGAAATTTTGGCATAAAATCCATGATCATACTCAGAAATTACATCACATTAAAATTCCTCCCATCCCAACTCCAAATTGCCCTAATTAAACTTGCTTAAGTGAATTCCTCCTCACACTGATACTATTTTAACTCCAGACTATTTAATTTAAACCTATCTTTTTGAAAACAGGAGGCAAATGAGATAAAGAGAATAAAATCAAACCATTCAGAGTTAAATTTATTGCACTGCTCAACAAAAGAGATTTATTTAAATCGCTTTAATACCATATAAAGGGGGAGAATTACAAATCAGGAACAGTGGGGAGCTCTTCACATTTGGAATACATTAATTATACAGGCAGCACAAACGTCAAAGTTAGCTCAACTATTATACTTCTAAGTCAGTTATTTCCTCTATTACGAAGTTGGCATTAAGTATCAGACTTGAGGGGGAAAAGAGCTTGATATCTGCATAGCATCACAACAATATAGGATAGACATCTATTTTAAAGGGCCCATGTTTTTTAAGTGTAATTAAAAAAATATGGGAATACCTCCTCTTAACAACCCCTACAACAGCTTTCCCGTCTAACACCGTAGAAGACCACCAGTCTCTACTTGGCCACCCTCTGAT
This sequence comes from Cacajao melanocephalus, assembly GCA_963573385.1. NCBI lineage: Eukaryota > Metazoa > Chordata > Mammalia > Primates > Pitheciidae > Cacajao > Cacajao melanocephalus. Next base: position 30,691 of record CAUYLG010043527.1, read on the forward strand.
GAGAGTTCTTTCCTTCACGGATGAGTCACAGATTTACTCCAAAAAGAGGCTGAGGAATGATACACTCCATCAAGTTGTATGTTACATAAAATTAACTATTATACACTTCATCAAGTTGTATGTTACATAAAATTAACTATTTGGGAATGAATTTATCCTTGTAGATATCATGTTCTTAATTAGAAAAACTATAAACAATGCTATAAATAATGCTTTTTTCCTCTCTTCCTTTACAATACATTTTAAAACACAGGTTCACTGAGTCAAAGATGACATATGTGTGTGTGTGTGTGTGTGTGTGTGTACGTGTGTATTTATTTTATTCAAACAGATATCATCAAATGACTCTCCAAAAACATACATTATTTACAGTGGAAAGAGCTTCATATTAAGTCTCAATAAAAACTCACTAGCACTAATTTCAGATTTTTATAAGAAACATGGCAACTAAAAAAGCCTGAATACTTTATGGATTTATATACCGTCTTTTTGTATGTCTTTAAGTTTGTCTGTTACTAAGTCAAATTTTAAATTTCCCTATTAATTCTTAAGTACTTTGCATAAGGGAAAAAAAGCTTCTATAAAAGAGCAATGAATTTGGCTACCCAGGAATGGCAGCTTTATCCAGAACAAAGGCCACCCCTACCCTTTGACTGAATGTTTTTCTCTACAATATGGTTTTAGCCTAACTTATGCAAACTCTAAAGACAGATAAGGTCAAATACTTGGCTCTTGTCAACTCCCTTACTTTTACGGTTAAAAGCAGGAGATAGTCACCTTTTTGATACATCCACAGTTTGGTGCCTATTTGCTACTTGTTCTTAGCTGGTGGGTTAGACTTTCAGTTGTAAGGTATTGGGATGCTTTTGCTTAGAAAGGGCCTGGCAAGCATTCTAGTCTCAAGAAGGTACCCTGCCCCCTCGATTTTTCAAGGAACCCTCAGGCCCATCCTTGAAGAAAACGTAAGGATGTTTTGCAAGTTTCTAGAAATCTGACCCAGAAATTAGAGATCAATCTCCTGATTGTTGTGGTGGTGAAGGATCAATCTTAAGAAACAGGCAAGAGGCTGAGGGAAGTGAGCTGGGTCTTGCTTATCCTGTTATTAGGTGTTTCATAGAAGAAGCAGTCGAAGATGGAGAAGGATGAGAAGAAAGGGTGATTTTTTTTTAATGTTGCGGGGATTGATTTTCTCCTATGGTTATCCTGAGTTGGGGTTTATAAGGCAGCATGGACTGCCTATGCTGTTTTTTGTTTTTTTATGAACTGAAATCACTTTGGGATATTTTTTCTGCAACACTGGAAAATTTTATTCAAAAACAAAAAATACTTAAGCAGGTATCTATATTCTTTTCAATCCTTTTCTGAGACAATATTTATTGGGCCTGCACCTCCATACTTCAGCTTGTTAGAGATATTGTGTCTGCTTTAGCCAGGTTAAAGTGTTAATCCTGCACATTTGGTAATGCAAGATAGTTGACATTTAAAAAAAATTCTCCAAAGCATAGACAAAACAAAGAATAAGACAGTGTTAAAAGAAAAACTTTAGGAGAAATAAATTTAAAGGAGCTTAACTGAGCAGTGAAAGACTCGTGAATTGGGCAACCCCCAAAATCAGAGCAGATTCAGAGAGACTCCTGGGATGCCCCATGGTCAGAACAAATTTACAGACAAAAAACAGAAGGGAAGTGACGTGCAGAAACTGGCAGTAAAGTACAACAGCTGGATTGGTTACAGATTGGTGTTTGCCTTATGTGAACACAGTCTGAACAACACAGCAGTCTGAGTGGTTGATGTATAGCTGCTGGGATTGGCCAAAACTCAGCTACTGTTACAGGCATATACTCCCAAGTTAGGTTTCCAATCTTGTCTGTCTATTAATCCTGGTTAGAAGAGCTCATCCACAATGACTCAAATACACAAGTAATGCTTCTTCAGGCATATTTAGTTTGCTTTAACAGTAGATATCCTGTCATGCAGCCACAAACCATACCTGTGGAAAACACAGCAGTAGAAACCTAACCATAAAACATGATCTTCTAATTTCATTAAAGGAGTATCTAAATATAGGACATCATAATAAAAGCTAAAAGTGTATAAAAGTACTTTTTTAACCTATGAAGTAACATTATGAAATCAAGAAAAATATAAAAATACACATTCCAAATTTTCGTTTGGATTAGATCTGTCTGCCCTATATGTATAAAAACAGGCAGAGAAGAGGCACTTGGCCACTCACTAACTAAGTCTAGAAAACCTACAGTGAAATAAGGTATACACTCTGTTAATATGAGTACATGTGTCTGTGGGGAAGGGGAGAAAACTTTAGGGATTGCTTAATTGTTTAAATATCATTTTTATTTCTTAGAATTTTTTTTTTGATGTAATAGCACGTGAGAAAGTTATTGTCTCATAGTTCATTTACTTACACGGTCCACAGACTTGGTTCGGTAAAAAACTGTAAATATTAATATAAGCATGTAAACACAACCTTCGGAGATATTAGAACTATTTAGTAACAGTGAATTACTTTAATAAAAGTATTAATAAACATCATTTTGAGTACACTTCATTTGCCATATCTCTGCTTGGAATGTACTTTACTTGCCTAGGATTTTCAAAAGGCTGGCCACTTCAGCATACAGCTTCTCTCAATGTTAGAGACAGGCCTGCCCTCACTAGCCCAAGTCAAATAAACCATGATCTCTGCCACGAAAAAAACAATTAGACATTCTCTATCACCTTACAATTTATCAAGCTGATGCAAAAGTAATTACAGTTCTTCCCATTGAGAGTAATGGCCAAAGCCACAATTACTTTTGCACTAGCCTAATACTTGCAAGCTCCATGAGGGCAAGGACTTTGTCCCAAACACCACTCCAACCTCCAGCACTGGAAACAGTATGACATATGACAGGTATGCAATAAATATTTGTTAAACGAACAGTACAATACCAATCACTTTTATCTCAAAGCAAATCATTATACCTTACATATAATTTTTGTGAATTGCTGATACCTGGAATATTATTTAATGGAAATCATGGTACTGTAAAACAGGAATATGTTTAAAAAGAAAAAAACAAAAAAACAAAAAGCAAGCAGCTCAACCATCTTATAATATGGATATCACTATTAATCACTGAGATTCACATTCTAACTAAGTCAATTCCCAACTAGGCACTTTGTTATGTAACATTTCAGTTGCATTTACTCAAATATATGAAAAAAACAGACACAAACAGGACCACCCAAAGAGTTGTTAGAGAATCACATATTTTTTTCAGTAAGTAAGAGAGACCAGGAAAATGAGTTAAACAATCAACAACCCTAACCTGTAGTAGCCCAGGAAAAGATTTATGGTACTATATGCTCCATTAAATAGTATATAAACTCCACAAGAGCAGGAATTTGTTATTCTTTTGTTTTCTGATATATCGATAGTGCTAGAACAGGAGATGGACATAAAATATTCAGTCTTAAAACAGAGCTTAAATGAACAAATGCATGAGTGCATACAAAAATATCATAGCTCTATCTGAGGAGATGAGAACCTCCATGTTCAACTAGACTCAAATCATGAAGTTATCATCAGCAATCAAAAGAAACAGAATAAAACACCTCCACTCCATTACAGTAATGATGAGAAGAAGCATCCACACACAGAATAACCAAATAAAAAAAAAAACAAAAAACCCTGCTCATTCAAAAAGATACAACTAGTAGCATTTTTGCCTAGGAACCAAAGTCTCTTTTTAAAAGAGTATAAAAAAGGATTTATAAAAGGAACTTTGGTCAAGTATATTAAAGAGATTAAAGACAGGAACCTTAATAGAAAAAAAATTGTCAACTCTGCAATAAATTTGGAAAACACAGGAAAATTATTAGAACTTGGAAAACACAAGAAGAGAATTCTGATAAACATAAATATACTGATAAACATACCTACGTAAAGATAACATGAGGAAAAAAATAATAGTATATGTATTTAGCCTTCAAACAACTGTATTTCTAGTAAAATGTATCTTGCTCCATCCTACAATGTAGATTTAGAAGTCAGTAAATGCTTCCTGTTATCATCCATAAGGCTATCTTGCCTCTTATGAACAGTTTAGAACGGGTAATGCCTTACATCAAGTTCATTTCAGTTAACTTTTCAACTCTAGAGCCTTCCTCAAGAAAAATCAAGTATATAGAAACCCTCAGAGAAGAAATACTTTAATACAGTTTACTTCTGCACATGTGTTTTACATATATACACACCTTTATAAGAGTGTACTCCCTTATTTTTATTTCACACATTTCTAGTAACTCAGTTTCCTGGCCTCTCAATTAGATGAATGGATCAAATATTCTAGATGTTTGAGAAAGATAAACTAGTAGGTCCTAAGACAGTATAATAAAAAGAGGAGAAACACATCATTCAAAAGAAATTTTTTCCAAGTATATTTTTCCCAGGCCCAGTTAATGTAGGGACCAAAGGCCTTACCTATAAAAACAGTACCTAAGGATGTTGCCAATAAATAACAATACAATCATTTGTTTCTCAAGACTACTAAATCAACAGTTAAAAGCTAAATTATGTTCACTACATTGCTTTAAAAAGGAAGATCAATATAGTTTTGTAACTGTCAGTTTCTTCAAAATTTATTTGCAACAATTATTTTCCTAAATCATCACAAGAATGTTTCTATATTAAAGCCAAGACTGCTTTGTCCACTAACCAAGGTCATTTATTTGAAAATTTTCCTGTTATCAGTGTGCATCGAATTTAAAGCATTTCATCAACATTCAGTCTTAAGCTAAGGAAAAAATTTTCTACCCAATCTTAACAATCGATCAGTTAATTTCCAAGGTGACCTTCTTTTACATATTTCATGTGCTTTTTTGAAGTTACATATGAAGAAGTCTTATACTAAAATTGATTGTAATTATACACGTAATAGAGGAAAATATGATTCTGAGAGCAAAATTAAAAATCACAAAATGCAAAAAAATCAGCAAGTACTTTCAGAACCATTCTAGTTAGTAAAAAAAACTATACAATGGAACACACATTTAAAAGTACATCTCACTGACTACATGTGAGATGATTTGATTAAAAAAATTTGAGCCACAAAAGAAAAAAGCAATGTGACACATTTATATTTTCGTAATCTATGAACTCATTATAACCATCAAATAGGAAAGAGGGTCGGGCACAGTGGCTCATGCTTATAATCCCAGCACCTTGGGAAGGTGAGGTGGGAGAATCACTCGAGCCCAGGAGTTCAAGACCAGCCTGAGCAACATGGAGAGACCCGATCTACACAAAAATAAAAAACAAACAAAATTAGCAGGCGTGACAGTACATACCTGTGGTCCCAGCTATTGGGGACCACAGCTATCTGGGATCCCCCTGAGGCAGGAGGATCACTTAAGCCCATCATTTGCCACCTCTGGCGTTAGAAATGATCATTTCACCAACTCCTTACTCTCAAAGATCATTCCTCCAAGTCCTAACTTTGCAATGTTCATTCGTTCCTTCTAATCTGCCTCTTCAGTAGGAACTGTAAGCAACCAGGTAACAAAAGAAATTTTCCCTTACCAGAATGCCAGCAAATAAATGTAAAAGAAAAGTTTGACTTAGAAAGCCATCACTTTGCTACAAGTGATTCCAGCGAGTATCATCAATGGATGCACAAAACCATTTCAAAGGCTGATGAGAAAGTAATGTTTTCATATTGTCAAAGCTGTATCTCTGCAGATGATATGTCATCTGAAGTATTTAGGAAGAGATTTTGCTCTCTCCACCTTAACCCAGTAATTCAATTTAACATTGAGTCAGATGATAAACGTTCTAAGATGTGACATTACACAGCTTCACCTATGAAGTTTTCTGAATGCCAAGTATGTTTGTCTCTAATCAAGCTTTTAAACCTCATTTCCCATATGCAGAAAATACCAACAACTGAAAAAATCTAAAACTCAGGATGTTGCTAAGAAGCATCTTACGTCTTCAAAATGTATTAATGGAAAAAGGAGTGCAGAGACTTGAGAAATACAACTTACTGCCAAACTAGGTCCTTGATTACAACCTGAGTTTACAAACCAGGTGAAAATAATAGCCTGGGGACAAATAACAAATTTGAATATGAAAAGGATATTAGATAATACTTAGAAGTTTTCTCTTGAGTGTAGTTACGGTATGTATAAGTCCTTTTTGGGGGCGTATATGACAAAGTTCAACTAAATGGATAGACTGGATGAACTGGTAAACTAATAAATTAATACTACAAATAGAGCAAAATATTAACAGCTCTTGAATACTGGTAATGACTAAATGTGAGTATACTGTACTTTTTGTTGTTCCGTATGTTTTAAATTTTCAAAATATAAGATTAAAAATTTTTTTAAAGCTTGAAAGTATCCTTAACCACATTATCTAAATAGCATATATTTGATTTAGTCTACTTTGTTCTAAAATACATTTAAATTGTCTTTTAAAAGGACATATAACTTTTTGGAGTCAATCCTCCAAATCTATGGGTTCTGTGTATGTGAATGCAACCAACGGCAAATCAAAAATATTTAGGAAGGCTGAGTATGGTGGCTCATGTCTGTAATCCCAGCACTTTCGAAGGCCAAGGTAGAAGGATTGCCTGAGCCCAAGAGCTCAAGACCAGCCTGGGCAACATAGGGAGATCCTGTCTCTGCAATCTCAGCACTTGGAAGGCCAAGGCAGGCAGATCACTTGAGGTCAGGAGTTTGAGACCAGCCTGGCCAACACGGTGAAACCCTGCCTCTACTAAAAATACAAAAAGTAGCTGGGCGTGGTGGTACGTGCCTGTAATCCCAACTACTTAGAAGGCTAAGGCAGGAGAATAGCTTGAACCTGGGAGGCAGAGGGTGCAGTGAGCTGATATTATGCCTCTGCACTCCAGCCTGGGCAAAAGACGCCATCTCAAAAAAAAAAAAAAAAAAAAGGAGGGGGATAATTATGTCTGTATGATATATGTACAGACTTTTTTTTATTGTCATTATTCCATAAACAATATGGCACCACAACTATTTACTTAGCATTTACGTTGTATTAGGTATAATTCAAAGACGATTTAAAATATACGGGAGGATGTGCACAGGTTATATGCAAATACTACACCATTTTATATCAGAGACTTGAACATATAAGAATATTGTTATTGCAGCAGGGAAAAGTCCTGGAACCAATCCTCCCTGGATACCGAGGAATGACTCTAAAATACAAGGGAATATTTTAAAGAAAAAAAATGCTGACAAAAACTAAGCAAATATATATATGTATATATACACACATATGAATAAGAAACTAAGAAGAACTCAAGGATAATGTCAGTACCCAGAATAAGTTACAAACATTTACTTTTACTAGGTGTCACCTGACCTCATGAGGACTAAAAGTCAAGGTCTGTCAGGTATTCAGCAAAACTCTTTATGGACAAACATACGAAGAAACAGTATACGTTAAAAAGGTACTGCCTCTAAATTGATTACTGTTTCAAAAGACACCCTTATAGCAGCTTTTATTAGACTTTATACATTAAGAAAATGGTTTCCTAAGGGGGTGTAATCCTAAGGGGGTGTATATAAAGGAGGAGACAATCTATGATTAACTGCTACTTAAAAACTAAAAAGAAATCAAACTTAACTAATACTTCATCAGACTACCACTAGTATCTTTGATGGATACATGTCAATTTATCCAAAGCATGTGCAATCATAATGCATTCCAAGTAAATTCTTATACAACTAATAATTTTACTTAATAAAGAGTATAAGTATCTTATCTATGGCTTAACATTTTAAAACATTTACTATCTGCTGTATGTGTTATACAAAATACATTAACAAGTAGAACAGTCAGACAAGTAATATAAATACACATAAAAATACTGGTATACACTCAAATGTCTTACATATAAACATGTACAGTAAAAAAAATTAGATACATTACCTAATGAAATATCTCCAGTACACAAGTAGCGATTTTGACACCCATCTCCTTCAGAGTGAAACAATACAAGAATTTAATCTCCCTCTAAAATTTCTGATACGAGCAAATGATCATGCTCTATGAACAGAGACATGGACTTTGATTCCCAAGTCCCATTTGTTAGGGAGGAAATACAGATATACAGCCTGGAAGTCTTTGACAAGTGAGGTAGTATGAGCTCTGGAAAAAAGTCAAGTAGTCGGCCAGGTGCAGTGGCTCATGCCTGTAATGCCAGCACTTTGGGAGGCGGAGGCTGGCAGATCATGAGGTCAAGAGATAGAGACCATTCTGGCCAACATGGTAAAATCCCATCTCTACTAAGAATACAAAAATTAGCTGGGCGTGATGGCACGGACCTGTAGTCCCAGCTACTCAGGAGGCTGAGGCAGAAGGATCGATTGAACCTGGGAGGCGGAAGTTGTAATGAGCAGAGATCGCACCACTGTACTCCAGCCAGGCAACAGAGTGAGACTCCATCTCAAAAAAACAAAGAAATAAAAGCCAAGTCGTCAAACCTGGGTCCCAAGATGACCAGTGAGCTAGGGAAAGGTATTGATCTTAGACTCCTCACGGAGTTAACTATATAGAAATTGTACTTCAAACTGTTAGCTGTTGCCCAATAACCATTCAGCCATTCTTCCTCATTTACTGGAATTTCTATTTTATGGGTACATGGTTACCCACAAAAAAAAAATGACACTTTTCAATCTACCTTATTACTAGATGTGGTTACTAAGATGTGTGTAGCCAACTGGGAAATGAACATACAACTTTCAGGATATGGTTTTAAATTAAGGAGATGTTACCTTTCCCGCCCCTTTTTTACTGAGTGGAATTAATATTGACAGGTGAAGGGGCCATCTCTAACTATGCAATAAAGGTGGAATTAGTGATCATACATGATAGTGCAAGGCAGAAACAGCTTGGGTCCTTAGCACTGTTCAACTCCATACCAGCTCTCAGTCACTTCCTTCTGAGCTACTGCATGACAAAAAAGAATTTCTTTATACCACTGTTATCTTTTCTACCACTCTCAGCTAAGCCTAATCCTAACTAAAACCAAGACCAAACATTCTGAGTCGAGATGATGACTCAGTAAATTACAGCCTATGGGAAGCAAATCCATGATGGCAACAGAGACTAGGAAAATAATACAGAGTCTAGAGTACAGAAAGTGTTTCTGGAGTCAGCCAGGAGGCCGAGGAAATGAGAGATGGGCAACCAGGGAGGCTGAGGATGCCTTGGTCTATGATTTCGAGAAATCTAGGTAGTCAGCTAGTTTGGGGACACCTGCTCTAGAAAGACAGCAGAACAGCCTCCTTTCTAACAAACACTCCTAACAGAGCCTAAATTTATGCAATCTCATACCCAGCCCTGATGATTAATAAAACTTATCTCTACAGCAAAAGAAAACAAAAGGCTAATTACATTCTCAACAGTTCTCAGACACTACCATATAACTCATCTTCTTATCAATATATTTAAAAATCTAGTGAGAACTGATATCCAAGGTAGGCTGTTTGAAAGGTAACTTAAAATCTATCCTGGGATTGGATCAGTCAGACCATGATGTTAGTCTCTGTAATACTGCTTACACTGGAATATATACTGAAGGGTATGAGAAAAAGCCCTATGTTCATTGACATTATTTTCTTTTTCATATCACACTGACTGAAATTTTTTTCCAGTTTTAGTGTGAAAAATAATTTTCCTTTTTATGGGTACTAAATTTGTTTTTACATTCAGGACACTGTATTCTTCACCTTGGAATGTTTCCTCTTCAACAGTAATTGCTATAAATCGGACAGGCAAAGTTGAACCCCACCTGTAACACACATTTTATTTTCTTAACTTCTAGTCCCATTATCTGGTCCCACTTTTTCCTTGTGCTCTTTTTTCTAGCCAAAATTTACTAAATGCCCACTATTCTAGTCCCTGTATAAACAACATACATAGCTGCAATCCCTGCCTTCCTAGAGGTAAATTATTTAAATTAAAATATCTTTAATAGTTTAAGTATTGCTAAACCCCCATGAATAATTCCTGATTAAACACAGTAATGTTGAGAACTCCAAGAACTGTAAAAGGTCTGGGATTTTTACCATACTCACAAACTAACGAACTAGCCTATTACTGATTCACGTTCACTAATAGAAGACACAAGGCTACTGGGTAAAAGACAAAGAACTCTGTCATCCATGACACAGCAAGCAGCATAATGACAATTTTCCCTTGTCTCCTCAATTTCCACAGGGACAACACAGGCATGCCTATATAGATGGCAACACACACAGTGGGTTGAAATACAGGAGAGGACCAGTGTTGAGAATGCATTGCCTTTTAGAGTGAGCAGTAAGCAAGTCAGCTGTTTGTCTGAGGTTAAGAGGTACGGGTGAGAGAGCAAATGTTAACATCATCCTTCAATGCTGCTTGCTGCAATTACAAACCATCCAGGAAAAAAGTCAAGACCTTGCATTCTTGCCATACTGAGCAAGAAAGCTCAAAAAACACTGAGAACTCAGGGCAGACAACCTCTCTCAGTAAGTTTATGTTAAATAACTAGCCTTACTAAACATCCTGGGAAAATCAGAAGAAAATTTATTTCTATAATAAACTTTAAGCTCCATCAGAAGAGATCAAGTTTTGTTTTATTCAACATTGTATGTCCACTGCCTAGAATATTAGCTGGCATAAAACAGACATTCAATAAATGAATAAAGCCAAAATCAGCTCATTTGTATAAAAAAAAAATTCTCCAAGTTAATGTTTACTCCTAAGCTACAATTTCTTCAACTGTAAAATGAAGTTAGAGATTTTTTCTTATATCAAATTGCATTCCATCTTGAATCAACTTCATCTGATAAAGAAGGGTTCGAGTAGCTTGCAGTACATGTCTACCTGCTGGCATTTATTAAAGGCACACCTTTTGAGCATTTCTCTGTTATTCAAGATTAACAAAATCATTGGCCAATGACTGTTTTTCTCTTTAACTCCCTTGGTCTTTAGAAACTAAGAGCCATTTCGGGTACTCATACATCTTTCCTACAAACACACATACTCTTTAAGCGGAAAGAGAGCTATCTTCTTTGTTCTTTCAAAAACAGAACTAAAAAGAAACATACACACACTAAATTCAAAAAATAAAACTTCATTCTAATCTTGCTAACTACAAAGCTAAACAAAATTTCATAACCAATTTAGAGCACTGATCCTAACGGCACTTATGTAATTGAAGGCAAAAAATATTTAGGATGGATTGAATCCATGTACTATGACTTACATATTAGTAACCTTGGGAAATTAACCATTCTCAAAACTTCAGTTTACTGGGCTATAAAATGAGATTAATAGTACAGGTGGAGTATCCCTAACCCAAAAATCAAAATCCAAAATACAAAACTTTTTGAACACCAAAATGACATTCAAAAGGATACGCTCATTGGAGCATTTTGGATTTGGGATATTCAATTAGGCAGGCTTACTGAACCAGGAAGTATAATGCAAACATTCCAAAATTTAAAAAAAAAATCCAAAATCTGAAACATCTCTGGTCCCAAGCATTTCAGATAAGGGATACTCAACCTGTAGTATTCTACAGCTCTTAAAGTTTTTGTGAAGATTTAATAAGATAGCACTAGCAAAGTAGTTTTGCACAGTATCTGATACATTAACATCCACACATGTTAACTATTTTTAAAATTTCCTTTACATATAATCCCTTACGAGAAATGAGCTAGGGGCTTTCCTTTTAAGCTGTATCTGCCTACAAACTAATCTCAGAATCACTTTCTCAAAAATCCTAAGATTAACAATAGTTTGATGACAACATATATATGAAACAGCAGTTCAAAGAACGATTTATTATGTTCTGAGGTTTTCTGACCTTGCTGTGATGGTTAATTTGATTTTTTAAATTATTTAGTTGACAATATATGTTTACAGTGTACAACACGTTTTGAAATACGAATACATTGTGGAATGGCTAAATCAAACTAATTAACTCGCATCCATTTTTTTGTGATGAGAGATGGTTCACTGTGTATGTCAACCTGGCTAGGACACGATATCCCAATATTTGGTCAAACGGCAATCTAAATGTTGCTGCGAAAGCATTTTTAAAACAGCATTTAAACCAAAAGACTGTGAGTAAAAAAGATTACTCTCCACAATGTGGGTTGGCCACAATCAATTAGGTAAAAGCCTTCAGAGACAAAAATGGAGGTCCCCTGAATAAGAGAAATTCTGCTTCCAAAATGCCTTTGGACTTGAACTGCAACATCAAATCTTCCTTAGGTCTCCAGCCTACCAGCCTACCAGGTTACCCTGCAGACTTCGGGCTTGCCAGCCAGTCTCCACAACCATGCAAGCCAATCTCTTGTTCTCCCTGTCTCACTAAACACACACACACACACACACACACACACACACACACACACACACACACTCTATTGGTTTTATTTCTCTGGAGAACCTTGCAACATCAGAGAAGTTTGTTAATAGTTCTAATACTAACACAAGATTAATATTTCTAACAGGTTAAAAATTCTGAAAGCAAAGAAAGTACTGCAAACTCACTATGAAAGAAATAAACATCAAGGTAAAACTCAACACTGACAAAGACAAGGTAATAATAGACAGCGTTCCAAAATCCCTAAGTAAGAATTACTGGATGCCAGAAATTTTATTTACTAGACTTCATTAAAAAGAGTCACTAGTTCAATGTGGCAGACTTCGTACATCTTTATCTTCTCTCCCCACCCCCAAATCCCATTAAAAAGAGAAGGAATAGAAGGTAAAAATCCGTAACAACAAAGTGAATAAAAAAGAAGACCAAAAGCAAATAAAAGATTTAAACACATTTGTAGGAGATTGAGAGAAAACTGAATAGAAGAGATTACTAAAACAGAGCATGAAAAAGTCATAGCCCAGAGTCCAAAGGAGCTGAAGTTTAAGAGGTTGTGAACAACCTTGTCCAACAAACTTTTAGAATCTCTAAAAATGAAATGATAGATGACATAAGTAATGAGCTGGGCTAGACATAAGGATTAACTGAAAGCCTTAATACTGAGAGGTCAACCTCATCTCTTCCCCAACTTCAATACCCAGCAAGGCCTACAACCAAGCATTAAATGCCAAGTAAGAGAAAATATTTTCTTAACCCTAAACTTAAGTTGAATGAACTGAAGGAAGTAGGACAGTTACCACCTAATGCTAAGGTACTTCTCACCCTGGTTCCCCAAAATAACATCAAGCTATCTATCTAAAGCCTACTTATCCCACAGCAGAACTTGATTAGATTTCTTATTCACCGTAAACATTAATAAACAACCAAAATTAATCTGACCTTTGGGGAAAACATGCAGTAATGTGAGAAAAATCAAAATAAACAAACAAAAATTAATTCAGACTATAAAGAGACATTTATTCAGTCTACCCCTGAACAACATGGGTTTGAACTGTGCAAGTCCACTTACACATCACTTTTCTACTACCTCTGCCACTCAGGCGACAAGACTAACCACTGGCCCCTCCCCTTTCTACTCCTCCTCAGCCTGCTCAACATGAAGATGAGGAGAATGAAAACTTTTTTTAAAATAAAGATGGGGTTTGACCAGCCTGGCCATCATGGTGAAACCCCATCTTTATTCAAAAATAAAAATAAAAATAAATTTTAAAAATTTTAAAAATAAAACTTTTTTAATGATCCACTTCCACTTAATGAATATTAAATATATTTTCTCTTTCTGATGATTTTCTTAATGACATTTCTCTAGGGTACTTTATTGTAAGATACAGTATATAACACACCTAACATATACAAACGTGTTAATCAGCTGTTTCTGCTATCAGGAAGGCTTCCAGTCAACACAGGCTATTACTAGTTAAGTTTGGGGGAAGATAAAAGTTATACGTGAATTTCTGAATGCATGGAATGGGGGTTCCGTGCCCCTAAATCCCACATTATTCAAGAGTCAACTGTATATCCCTATGAAAATAGAATACTACTAAAAAAATGGAATAAAGAGAATACATGAAAGAATTCTTAGAAACAGTAAAATATTTGACAAAATGAAATATTCAAAGAGGTGGAAAATATGGCAATAAGTATCTAGAAAGACATAAAGCAAAATGTTGGAAAAATGCAAGAAATAGGTGAAAAGCACCAGGAAACACCTGTCCTCCAGGAGTTTGCAGAGAAAACACAAGAAAATTTCCCAGAGTTGAAGAGAACACGCTCCAAATTGAAAAGGCCCACCCAGGAAAATAAATAAAAAACTAATGCAGATACACCACTACAATTTCAGAACATCAAAAGGTCAAGAGAAGATCCTAAAGCTGGGTTGGAGGAAAAGCAACCTAACAATGTAACAAGCCTTGTAAGTATTAGGCAACACAGCAGCAACATTAAATGTTAGAAGGCTAAGAAACAATGCGTTAAAATTTGAGGAAAAAGTGATATTCAACTCTGGATTCTACGTAAACGCAAGTCAGTAGTCAAGTATGAGGGTATCAGAAAATTACCAAAGACTTCAACAAAGAAAGAGAGTATGGATTTCAAAAAAAAAAAAAAAAAAAAAAAGATGAAATACAGGGAAACAATAGCTCTAATCAAGGAGAGCAGTAGATGTATAGAGCAGAGACAGAAGATGTATAACATGCATAGAAAATGACAAACAAACCCAGACAGGAGGCTCTGGGCAACAGATCTCTAGGGGAAAAATGAATTCAGTAGACCAACAGTATGCTCAAGACCATGGAAAAAGAAGTCTGATATAACAGCACAGAAATGCAAGTTTCCACACACACACACACACACACACACACACACACAGAGCAACTGTACTAGAAGAAAAACTGTACTAGTCTTGGTCCAAGGTTTGTTTCTCGGTTTTGGCGAAGTTTTTTAAGGGTTTCAGGAGTAACAATGGAATAAATTTAAGCAATAGATGAAGAAACAAAAAACTATCAGAGATACAGTAATGAAGACAAGATTAATTTTATTTCACATTTTAAGTTAAAAAGACGCTGGGCCATCGTTGACTCATGCCTGTAATCCCAGCACTTTGGGAGGCCGAGGCAGGCAGATCACCTGAGATCGATCAGGAGTTGGAGACCAGCCTGACCAACATGGAGAAAGTCTGTCTCTACTAAAAATACAAAAAATTAGCCAGGTTTGGTGGCACATGCCTATAATCTCAGCTATTAGGAATGCTGAGGCAGGAGAATCACTTGGAACCTGGGAGGCGGAGGGGGCAGTGAGCAGAGATCGCGTCATTGCACTCCAGCCTGGGCAACAACAGCGAAACTCCATCTCAAAAAAGAAAAAAATAAAAGACAAAAAATTAATAGTCAATGCAAAGTACAACTAAAATATATTCAGTTTTATATATGTCAAGCTAAGGAAAGCAAAAATAAATGAAAGCAAGTAGAACTAAAACAGAAAAGCCACAGAATATGCAAAATAAAGACTTAAATTGGAAAGCTCTGGCCTGGGCCAGAAATTCCCTACTCTGGATTTTCTGAATTTAGAAAGGATATTTTAGTAGTAACATCAATAAAAGATTATATGTTGAGTTCAATTGTTATTTCTGTTATTAAGGATGGCTACAGCAATTACTATGGAAAAATATCTGAAAAGAACTGCATAGTCTATTCAAAATGTCCAAAGCAAGGCCAGGCATGGTGGCTCATGCCTGTAATCCCAGAACTTTGGGAGGCCAAGGCAGTAGAACGGCTTGAGCCCAGGAGTCCAAGACCAGCCTGGGCAATGGAGCAAAACTCCGACATGGCAATAAAAAAAGAAAAAAGAAAAAGAAGAATGTCTACATAGAACAACAGTCTATAACCCAGAAAAAGCACAAGAACTAAAATGACAACAAACTGAACTAAGAGTAATTAAAGCTGCTTACATAAATGTAGGTATCACTGTGCTTTTAAGCTATACTGCATATAATTTAAAGAATCTATGACATACATAAAGCCTACAATAGGACTCACGACTGAAGTGAACATAATTTTTATTTTTATTTTTTAATAAAAAGAAGTAACAGTTTCATGGATAATTTAGCTTGGAACAGACTTTAGGAGGTCACCTAAAGCCAGGTGCAGTGGCTCACACCTGTAATCCCAGAAATTTCAGGAGTTCAAGACCAGCCTGAGCAACATGATGAAACCCTGTCTCTACAAAAAATACAAAAATAGTCCAGGCGTGGTGGTCAGCACTTTGGGAGGCCAAGGTAGGTGGATCACCTGAGGTCAGGAGTTCAAGACTGGACTGCCCAATATGAAGAAACCTCGTCCTACTAGAAACACAAAAAATTGGCTGGGCATGGTGGGGGGTATGGTGGCACGTATGGTGGTAGGCCGCCTGTAATCTTTCCTAGCTACTTGGGAGTTTGAAGCAGGAGAACTGCTTGAACCCAGGAGGCGGAGACTGTAGAGAGCTGAGATCACGCCATTGCACTCCAGCCTGGGCAACAAGAGCGAAACTCTGTCTCAAAATATATATATACATACAAAAATGAGCAGGGCGTGATGGCACACCCACCTGTAGTCCCAACAACTAGGCAGGCTGAGGTGAGAGGATCACTTGAGCCTGGGAGGTGGAGGATGCAGTAAGCTGAGATTGTATCAGTGCACTCCAGCCTGGGCAACACAGTGAGACGCTATCTCGAAAAATCAAAACAAAGGTCATCTAATGCAAATAACTATCTGATGCCTGAATCCCCAATGAAACACCTCAGTCAAAGGGTCACATCCAGCAAAAGCAAAAATCCCATATGCCCAGGGAACCTATAATTCCATTCTGGGGAACCACAAGTTCCTCCTTCTAGCCACTTAAACTGCCTCCGTCTAACTGCTGCCTAATGGACCTATGTCTTTCCCTTTTATTCACAAAGAAGTCAAAGTTCTTGTCAATATGGTAAACTTTCATATATCTATGGCAGCTACTAGGTCATACGCTTTAGACCTTTCAGCATTTTCCTCTTCTTCCCTAACTTACAGCTCTAGTTGTATGAAGTGTTTACCTCTATCTTTTGCTCTCTTCAAAACATACATCACGTTCATCTAAACCCTTCTACGTAAAACTCAGAATGATATTTAATCTTAATCATCAATCTTCCAGAAATTAAGTTTTATTCTTAAAGGCTATGCATATGCTTACAAGACTAATCCGTTAATCTTGTTTAATATTTAATTAAATGTATTTTGTCTTAACCAATGTGTTTCTATCTCATTTGCATATCTACATGTATCAAATTTGTATTTTTCCTGTCAAACGTGATTCTCTCTGTAGTAAGAAGTGTCCTATCAAAGAAAAGCCCAGGACCCAGGCTTCACTGCAGAATTCTACCAAACATTTAAAGAACAAATAATAATTGTCAAACTCTTCCAGAAAACTGAAGAGGAGGGAATTCTTTCTAAGGCATTCTATGTGACTAACATTACCCTGACCACAACCAGACCAAACATTACCATTACCAAAATCACACAAAAACACAACAAAAAAAGAAAATTATAGGCCAATATTCCAGATTAATATAAATGCAAAAATCCTAGCAAACTGAATCTAACAGCACATTGAAAAGATCACTCACTACAATCAAGCAGCATTTATCCAAGGAATGTAGAATGGTTTAACATATAAAACCAGTAAGTGTGATACATCACATCAACTGAATGAAGAACAAAAACGACATAATCATCTCAACAGACAAAGAAAAAGCAAGTGATAAAATTCAACATCCCTTCACAATAAAAATTCTCAACAAGTTAGGTATAGAAGAAAAATAACACAATAAAGGCATGACAAACCCACAGCCAACATCATACTAAATGGGGAAAAGTTGAAAGTTTTTCCTCTAACATCTGAAACTAGACAAGGATGCCCACTTTCATTCAACACAGTACTAGAAGTCCTTCCCCAAGCAATTAAGCAAGAGAAAAATACAAAAAATCCGAATTGGAAAAGAAGTAGTCAAACTGTGTATCAGCACCGTTAGAACTTACAAACAAATGCATTAAACACTTGCAGGATACAAAATCAACACATGAAAGTCAGTAGCATTTCTATATACCAAAATAAAATAGTGGAAAAAAAAATCAAGAAAGCAATCCTACTCACCAAACACTGTAGAACACTTTGGAATAAATTTAACCAAGAGGTTAAAGATCCCTGCAAGGACAACTACAAAAAAACTAATAACAGAGATTAAAGAGAACACATACCAAAAAAATAGAAAGACATTCAATGTTCACGGTTAGAAAAATTAGTATTGTGAAAATGACCATACTAACTACCAAAAGCAGTCTACAGATTCAATGCAATGCCCATCAAAATACCAGTAGCAATCTTTACAGAAATAGAAAAAAAAATCCTAAAGTTTATATAGAACCACAGGAGGGGAAAAAAAAAACTAAATAGCTGACATAATCCTGAGCAAAAAAATAAAAATAAAGCTGGAGCTATCACAATACCAGACTTCAAAATACATTACACAAAGCTATCATAACCAATGCAGCATGGTACTGGCCTAAGAGCAAAGACAAAGATCAATGGAACAGAATAAGAAACCCAGAAATGAATCCACATATTTACAACCAACTGATTTTCAACAAAGGCACCAAAACATTCATTTGGGAAGGAATAATCTCTTCAATAAATGGTACTGGGAAAACTGTACATTTACGTGCAAAAAAAAAAAACAAAGAAACTAAACCCCATCTCTCTCCATATACAAAAATCAACTCAAATGGATTAAAGACTTAACTGTAACACCCAAAACTAAGAAACTACTAGAAGAAAATGGGAAATGCTTCAGGACATTGGACTGTGCATAATTTTAGAGAGACCTCAAAAGTACAGGCAAAAAAGCAGAAGCAGATAATTGGGATTAGATCAAACTAAAAAGCTCTGCACAGCTAAGGAAACAATACACAGAGTGAAGAGAAACCGACAGAATGGGAGAAAATATTTGCAACTGATCCGTCCAACAGAAGATTAATATTCAGAATATATAAGGAACTCAAACAACAACAACAACAAAAAGCAAATAATCCAATTTTTAAATGGCAATTTAAAAATGGCAATTTTTAAATGGGCAAATAAACTGAATAGACATCTTTCAAAACACACATACAAATGGCTAACAGGTATATGAAGAAAATGTTCAACATTACTAATCAACTGAGAAATGCCAATCAAAACTACAATAAGATATCATCTCACCCCATTTAGAATGGCTACTAACAAAAAGATAAAAAATAATAAGCACTGGCAAGAATGTGGATAAAAGGGAACTCTTACACACTGTAGGAGGGAATGTCAATCAGTACCGTCATTATGGAAAACAGTATGGAAGTTCCTCAAAAAACTAATAACGGAACTACCATATGATCTAGCAATTCCACCACTTTGGGCATATATATCCAAAGGAAAAGAAATCAATATCTCTGCACTCCCATGTTTATTGCAGCACTATACACAATAGCCAAAATATGAAATCTATCTAAGTGTGTACCAACAGGTGGATGAATAAAGAAAATGTGGTATACATACACAATGGAATACTAACTAACCACTAAAAAAGAACAAAATTCTGCCATTATGGGAACACAGATGAGCTTAGGGGACATTAAGTGAAATAAGCCAGGCACAGAAATATAAATACCACATGCTCTCACTCATATACAGTAACAAAAGAGTTGAGCTCATAGAAGCAGAGGGTACAGGCGAGCGTAGTGGCTAACTCCTGTAATCCCAACACTTTGGGAGGTCGAAGTAGGTGGACCACGGGATCAGGAGTTCGAGACCAGTCTGGCCAACATGGTGAAATCTTATCTCTACTAACAACAAAAAAATTAGCCAGGCACGGTGGCCCATGCCTATACTACCAACTACTCAGGAGGCTGAGGCAGGAGAGTCACTTGAACCCAGGAGGTGGAGGCTGCAGTAAGCTGAGACCGCAACATTGCACTCCAGCCTGGGCGACAGAGTTGAGACTCCATCTCAAAAACAAAACAAAAAGTAAATGGTACAATAGCGATTACTAGAGTTGGGATAGGGTAAGGAGCAGGAGGAATAGCCAAAAGTTTGTTAATAGATGCAAAATCACGACTAGACAGGGCACAGTGGCTCACACCTGTAATCCCAGCACTTCAGGAGGCCAAGGTGGCAGATCATTTGAGTTCAGGAATTCAAGAGCAGCCTGGTCAATATGGTGAAACCGTCTCTGCTAAAAATACAAAAACTAGCTGGGCATTGTGGCAGGCACCTGTAATCCCAAACTACTAAAGAGGTTGAGGCAAGAGAATCACTTGAACCCAGTAGGTGAAGGTTGCAGTGGGCCAAGATCAGCACCTACACTCTAGCCTGGACGATAGAGAAAAACTCCATCTCAAAAAGAAGAAGAAAAAAGAAAAAAATTACAGCTAGATAGGAGGAGTAAATTCTAATACTCTATTAACACTGTAGCATAACTGTAACAATTTATTGTACATTTTCAAATAGCTAGAAGGGCAGCTTTTAAATGTTCCTAACACAAAGAAATGACAAATATTTCAGGTGATAAGTATGCAAATTAACCTAATTTGATCATTACACATTGTACACACGCATAAAAATATCACACTGTACCCCATAAATGTGTACAATTATGAGACAAAAATAATTTTTTTAAAACTCAGTTCTCAAAAGTAAGATTAATAGTGTAAAAGGTTCACTGAAGCTTTAAAAAAATCAACAAATAATAAAAATAGTAAAAAGACTCCAGTGCAGAAATAGAAAGAACTAATATGTGTAGTTGGATTCAGAGATGTAATTAGTATGCACAAATAGCCTCACCACTCCCCAAAAAAGTACAAATAGGGAGTAAAATAATAAACAACTGAAAACTGAATTTTACTAGACCAGAGAATCACTATGTTTAGTTCAATGTACTGTCTGATTGAAAATGCTGTCCAAGAGAAACACGAAGCCATAAAACCCAAAACTAGTTAAACAAATCTCAGTGACACACTGGTACACCAAATCTTTTTTCCAAAACAAGTGCAATATAATTTTTTTTCCCTTATTACATAGATGAATTCTGTCTAGTGACAAAGGAGCATCAAACTAGATATGATTAAAAGTTTAAAATTCAAGTGCCAAAAAGGAACTAAATCACACTATTACTGATAGTTTTACTAACTGTAAAACTAGTCTTAACATATATTACAAGTATTACAATACTCTGCTTGAAAAGAAAGTAATGCAAGCTAAAATTCTTCTATTAAACAACACCGCTTGATGTCATATCATATCAATGTCATTTATGATAGAAAAAGCAACATGTGATGTAAGCAGCTATTTTCCTTTAGTTGAAAAAATACTCAATTACACAGTATGAATCGACTCTTCACAAATATTAAGGATACCTGTAAGAGTTTAATGACTTTTTAATTTGCTTAATATCTCCAAAAACCATACTAGGAGGGTTTTTTTAAATTAAGTGAATGATAATTTTGCTAGCCATAATGTAGCCTTGAAAGGACATCTTCATTTCACTAAAGGATGCAGTAGCTGTAAGTAGTAACCTACAGTAGCAGATAAAAGTGCTATCTGAATGAAAGGCTGCTCTAAATACTCATGTTTCTACAGTGTGTCTGTTTTCTTGGTCTTAAAATGATGTTGAACTATGTTGTAAAAACTAAAGATATCAACTTACAGCCATTGAACATTTCTTTTCAATATACCTATTAAGAAATGGACTGTAAGCATGAGATTGTTTCACACTTACGACTCACAGCTGTCAATGTAAAAAGGGAACACATTTGTTTATAAAAGAGAAAACCAACATTTCCTCATAACATTGATAATGCCAACAAACACAATTTCAGTGATTCTGAATACACTCTCAAGTGGTATATATAAACAGTATATTCAGTATCTCAAACCTATTACTTGGGAAAATACTCTTTGCTCACTCACTGGAGGTTAAAAAAAATGAATTACTAGGCACACCTAAAAACCATCTGCAAACTACAGTTAGATAAAGTAATACTTTACACAGTCAAAAGCATTCAAAGAAGAATGCTGGCTGCTTTCTCTCAAAATGAAACAGTTGGCATCCCAATTTTTGTGCATCCAACAGAGCACTAAACGTAATCTTCTATGTTTCTTATTTTTATGCCTTTTAAAACTACTTTGTGATTTTTTGAGACAGCTGAAATATAATCCAAATCACTAAACTATGTCAACAACAGAAAAAATGGTCTTTAACAACTATAGAAACCAACCTAGTTCATAGTAACAGAAAAGATGATGTAGCAATTAGTTTGCTGGTGAATTTTAGCACTAAGGTTACAAAACAACCACAATCTACAGCTTTTATTGTTCTAAGGAATACAAATAGGATTATTTTATTTACCTGCTTAACTTCAATGAAAACTGTTAGTAAAAGCCTACAGTGCCAGGAACAACAATCTAGGCAAGAGCTATGTTGTTTTTATTTTACAATAAAAAGCTGAAGTTATGGCCGGGCGCGGTGGCTCACGCCTGTAATCCCAGCACTTTGGGAAGCCGAGGCAGGCGGATCACGAGGTCAAGAGATCGAGACCATCCAGGCCAACATGGTGAAACCCCGTCTCTACTAAAAAATACAAAAAATTAGCTGGGCATGGTGGCATGCGTCTGCAGTTCCAGCTACTTGGAAGGCTGAGGCAGGAGAACTGCTTGAACCTGGGAGGTAGAGGTTGCAGTGAGCCGAGATTGTGCCACTGCACTCCAGCCTGGTGCCTGGTGGCAGTGAGACTGTCTCAAAAAAAAAAGCTGAAGTTACTTATAAATAGCTGAAAGTTACTGTCCACATAGGGTTTTCATTAATAATTACAGTAAGATTTCCCAGGCCAAGCACAGCGGCTCATGCCTGTAATCCCAGCACTGTGTGAGGCTGGAGGATGGCCTGAGGCCAGGAAAGAGCTACATAGCAACACTCTGTCTCTACCGAAAATAAATAAATAAATAAGATTTCTTCTTTGCAATTCTCTCTTAAATCTAACAAAAAGTTAATTTTATTTTCAAAAATGTTTTCCATTTTGCTTTCAGAAAACGTGTGGGTCTTTTACTGACCCAAATACCTCAAAGGGCAAAAGGAACTTTGATGAAATCAAGATAAATCCCCTGCTAGACGGCACAATGAAATTTTAAAAATCCTAAACAGAAGAGCCTTATTAAGTTTCTCCCACATATTTTCTTACATATCTTAAAAACATATGTACTACACATATATCAATACAAACATTCTGCTATGGAATCAAAGATAAATAATTGTAGTAAACAAATTTTAATATCAGAAAATTTAGGAAGTAACAAGTTCCTCAATTTAAAAGTTCACTTAAAAGATAACAGAATCATAAACAAGCAAATCATATCACAAAAAATTTCTAAGTACTTTATAAAGGTGCACTAAGTCTTCTATTAGCAAAAGAAATGTACAACAAAACTGAAGAGATTTTTCACACTAGTAACTTTTCATATCAACAGAAATCAATTTTTTTAAAAGGACAGAAAATAAGAATAAAAGTATTACAATACGGCTGGAATTTTTTAAGTAAAAAGGTCTAACAGAATGACACATGTGTCAGTTCCACATCCAATATAACACCCTTGAAGGTAATTATAGTTCCAGCAACCACCATGTTAATATTCAATAAATGTTTTTCCTGAATTTGAACTAAACTAGAAGACAGTAAGCATACAACTGAACACTGTCAAAAGTGCTTAACAATAAAGATAATTAAAGCTACTATACTGACACAATCACTAAAGTAAGAACAATGCATACATAAAACAAAATTTTAAAAGCTTTAAAACATTTAGAATGCAACAACAGAAACAATGTAAACCTAAGCAATAACACAACACAATATAAATAAATCAGAGATACACTATTAGCAAGCAATTCAAAAGACCTCAGTATTAAGGAGTTGTTAAAATGAAGGTGCCTAGTGCTGAGGTCCTCAGGCGGAGTAACCTGACAAACTTGTAGATGAACAGCAGACCACCTATTCCCAACTTTAAGTATTGCTATATTAAATTTAAAATATACATAGAAAATGTTTTAAAAAATGAAAAATATGCTGAACAAAACTGTACAGGAAAAAAAGTCTAGTCATTGAAAAACAAACCAATATCACATAAACCTGAGAACTATCTACGCTAGGGAATGGTGAAGGAAAACCTCACTGTTCCATGGGAGGCTGATTTTTACCTTTACCTATAATTTTACTCACAGAATAGGTATTAATAATTGCCACAAAGTTTACAGTAATATTTTCTTTGCTTTATAAAAGAAAAACTAGGTTTTTTATACATTAACATAATAACAAAGTAATTTCTTATTAAGAATAGTTTAACCTTACAGAAAATTACCATCTTCAGTCTTTGAGTTACTTCAACTATAGACCCTGTTCTGTCCAACAGAAATATAATGTAAGACATATACGTAATCTTAAATTTTCAAGTTGACATTTTTTAAAAGGCAAAAAAATAAAAATAAAAACAGGTGACATAAAATTTAACCACAAATATCCAAAATATTACCTCAGCACATAAGCAACATAAAAAAACTGAATAAATATCTTTTAACTTTTTTTTTATACTGAGTCTTCAAAATCTAATGGGCATTTTATAGCAGACCTGAATTAGGACCAGACTCAGTGCAAGTGACCAATAGTTACATGTAACTAATGTTTACTATACAGGGCAGCAGAGGTATAAAGTTATTTCTCTGGTTTTAAGATACATGTATACAAAATACCAAAGGAGCTGAAATGGGAGCAAACAATGTAATGTATTTCAGGGGCTGGGAGGTAAGCTGAGAAAGGTCAATTCAGCCATCCTCCCTGACTGAAGAAGGCCTAAGATGACCATATGTCTCCATGTGCCAAGCAATCCCTATTTACTAAAGAATCCCAATTTACACATGTTGTCATGCTGTAATTATTAAAGTACTCCCTGTAATTCTAAAAAGTATCCCACACTGAGTAATAAATTATATGGTCACCCTACCTATATCCATAATATCCTTGAGGATAACACCACACTCCTTGGAAGAAAATTTAGTTTTAATTCTAATTCTGATGCCTGGAAAAGAAGCTCTAAATTCAAAGGAAAGAACCCTAAATTCACTACCCTCCTCATTAAAAAGAAAAAAAAAAAAGAAAAAAGAAAAAGCTGCTGAAAATTTTTTATTTTAAATTGCAGACTAAAAAAAAAAAAAAAAAGTAAGAATTACCTGTTGAACAAGGCATCTGGAAATTGGGATCATTGCTATCCAAAACAGGCAAACAGAACTGGTTACTTGCAGATCCTAGCATAGGATCCTTATCGCTGAGCATGTTCTTCAGCGAGTCCTCTAAGACATTTTGACTTGCACTAAAATCCTCACAGACTTCATTCTCCAGGTTGGATCCTAGAAATAGGGCATCATCTAAGTGTTCAGTAGGAATTAAATGATTAAATGTATCAACTATATCCATGAAGACTTCTGTGTGTCTTTCAGCCCTATAGAAAGACAAAAAAAATACCATAAGAAATAAAGCTATCAATTGAAAATCACCTAATACCAAATTATTTTAATAGTTTTGAGTCTAAGAACACACTTAAGGTATTTCTGAATTATTGTTTTAAAAAATCCTCACTCGTTTTTAGAAAATACATTTGGAAATGTAGAATGAACCTTTACTAAATGTTTCTTCATCATGCATGTAGTATATCATTTTACCAGAAATCCTATTAAATGTTTACTCAGATCATCATTTTTAGGAAAAAAAAAACTATGTATATGGTACATTAACTTGACACATACAAAAAAATTACATGGCTTAAAGCATAAAAACAATTGTTTTTAACCACAACCTTTTCACAAATTAAGCATCAGACACTGCTTTTACAATAAATCCACATAAAAGAGCAAAAACCAAATACTTGAAATTTTTATCCCATACCTATTAAAACCATAAAGTATCCTTGTTTTACTCACAAAGTATTAAAATTATTTAAAGAAAGGTAACATATATAGACAAAGGGTTTTTATTGTGGCTAGGTACGGAAAATGAAAAAGAAACTATTAACCCAACAAATCAAAACTTAAAAAACTACACACGTACACAAAGATGTGCACATACACACCTTTTTTCCAAGGTCCCCTTTTAGGAGAAAAACAAGATAAGTGACAAGAAGACAATCTGTATTGTGTACTTAAATTTATTTAAGTTATGTGTGTTCTATATCAAGTTAGTCTCCCATTTGAATTGTACCTATATACTCAGCAGATGTCATTTCAAAGCTCTACAGGAGCCTCAATTATAAAAAGTTAAGCAATTAAGTTAAACTGATTTGAGAAAAAAACAAATCAACATATTTCAGAGGGTGGAAAGTCAACCAAAAAAAATTAATATTAATTTAACCAAAAATTCCACTGATTAAACTAGAACATCCTAGGCTCCTTAATTCCAAGATTTTTGAGATTAGCTCCAAATCCAACAAAATTTCCTCAAACTAGTCTTGAATTCTTTCCCCCTATAAAAATAAGGGAAGAATTTCAGATACACACTAACATTCACTGGTTATATATATGTCACACTGCACTAAACATTTTACCAACATTTATGTAATTTAATCCCCAATAATAAATAGGATCTATTATCATCCTTGCATTATTTTTAAAAATGCACTTGAATAATTTAAATGTCTTCCCCAAAGTCATAAAACAGAGCCAAAATTCTAACCTGGGTTTCAAGCTCCACAGCCCATACCCATTAAGTGTTACCCTTTCACGGTGAGCTAAGGGCTGGGATGATCTGACTTATTAAAGACTCTTTAAAAACACTTTTCCGGCCAGGCCCAGGGGCTCATGCCTGCGGTCCTAGCACTTTAGGAGGAGGCCAGATCACTAGAGCCCAGGAGTTGGGAGACCAGCCTGGGCAACAAGGCGAAACTCCATCTCTACAAAAAAATACAAAAATTAGCCAAGTGTGGTAGAGCATGCCTACAGTCCCAGTAACTTGGGAGGATCACTTGAGCCCAGGAGGCAGAGGTTGCAGCGAAATCAAGCCACTGCACTCCAGCCTGGGCAAAAGTGGAAACTGTCTCAAAAAAAAAAAAAAAAGAAATCCAACAAATTAGTGATTGCCTGGGGCCACAAATAGAGGAAGGATGAACTGCAAAGGGCACGTACCTGAGAGATGATGGAAATGTCCTAAATCTTGACTGTGATAACTAACAGTTTCACAAATCTGTTCATTTTTAATGAATGCAATTTATTATACCTCAATTTAAAAAAAAAAGCAAAGAAAATTTCCTCACAAAAGTTAATGCCCTTCTAAAGAGAAGAGTTTCAGTATCTCTTCTCTTTTCTTTTCCATTTATTTACACTGAAATGTTAATAAAGCACTGAAAGCAAATGCTAACTACTTTACAGACTTGCTGCTCACCTTACATGCATTCTCCCAATTGACAGAAAACTGTAGCTAGCAATGCTGAAGAAAACTCAGGACAAGTTCCTTTAAGAATTCTCTACCACTATATGATCTCAGTACCAAAGAAAGCCTCAATTATCATACATCACTAATTCTTCCACCTAGTATGTTTTTAGGTTCCAAAAAAATTTAGCATGTTAAATTCTGGTAATCAAAAATAATTTATGAAAATATTTACTAAATGTTTTCAAAATTAAGTAGCACTATCAATGGATTCATTTATTTGAATGTGCTGGAATCCAACTGCAGGCCAAACCTACCTTCTCTTCGGAGAGTTGCATCCCAATTAGTAATCTTTTTTCTCAGATCAATCAAAAAGAAAAAAGGTAGTTTCAGCTCTACAAACAAATGGCTAACTTTCCTTCAAAAAACAGTACGCTGAATCTACTGAAAAATAAATGCACTTGTTCCCACAGCAACACAAGACTAGCAAATTCTGCAAACTTCCTCTGAGGCCTTTGTGTTGTACTAACTATACGCTGTGTGCTTTTAAATGATGGGAACATTCATAATATTCAGAAGTTATGGTCACAAAGCTCAAGATCACATAGCTATACTCAAGACCAGCCCATGCTAACTAGTCATCTAAAAGAGTAATTTTTTTCTTCAATAATATTGCTATTAGTGAAACCATCCCAAAACTCCTTCACTGAAAATGGCTTCAGAGCCTATAACATATTTCTTGAAGATCAAATTTTTTTTAATAAAGCATATTATAAATAAAAGGGGTCAATCTTTCTAGTACTATTTTTAAGTCAAAATTATTATGACTTATAAAGTATATTTCCCCAGATTTAAACAGGCATTATCAGGAAAAAGGTTTCTACTGTCACAAGTGGAGAAAGACTGAAGTTAGATTTCTGTAACAATAGCGTTTACTTATTCACCAAATGTTTACTAAGCTGCTACCACTGTGTAAGACATGTTTAGTAAGCTAAGGAAAATGGGAATCTTCTAAGAACATAGTAATAAAGTGTACCACATTTGTGACTCCAAAAGAAGATAGTTTCCACAGGACAAATCACAATCCTAGCGTTTTGTGGAATACATTTTTAAAAAAAAATTGTTACAAATGAGTGAGAATAATTTTTCTTATGTGGTACCAACTGGCTCTAGAGGTAATTCCAAGAGAAAATGCCAAAAATGAACAGTATAGAGCCATCAAAAAAAAAACACCTAAAAGTAACATTTATTGGAGACACAATTCATTTTTTAAAATCAGCTTCAGATATAAAGTGATCAGTCTGAAAAATAAAATCACTCTAATGCTAAACAGGCAAACAAATTAGCCAAATGTAGAAATACTCACTTGTAATGGATACACTAATCTACTAAACACAGTGTGGTACCCCAGATTAGATCATGGAACAGAAAAGGGACAATAACAAAAAAACTGGTGAAATCACAATAAAGTCTGTAATTTAGTTAACAGTAATACACCAGTAATAATAATCCCTCAGTTCTGATAAAGGCACTAGCATTATGTCAGCTATTAATCAGGGAAACTAGATAAGGATATACAGAAACACTACACACCCTTTGCAACTTTTCTATAAGTATAAAATTATTACAAAATAAAGTCTTCAAAAGAAAACATTAATCTAAGATAGAACATTCTGGGATACCTGGTAATGTGGTTAACAAAGATAATTAGATCTAATTAAGGGGGAAAATTAGTAGCCAATTTAGTATCTTTGTTACTTAAACAAATTCCCTAATTTAAATAAATCTGTTTCTTACACTAAAATTTTACTTAAATGCTTCCCTGTATTTGATATGCTAAATTTACTAAAACATAATAAGCCTATCTACTGGCATTCTAAATAACTGAAACATAATAAGCCTATTTAGGGTGTATTTTAAATAGCTAATGATACGTGTATATACAATTAAATCAGTATTGGTAATTTGGGAATATACATGTTAAAGTCAAATTGTTTCTGGGCAAACTTATGTTTACAGACAACAGAATACATGCAGCTAAGTACATAAGTGGATAATCTGCATAATTCAAAATTAATTTACTCATGTATGTATTAAGCATCTACTACAACGCATTATTAGTGAAATCAACCCCAGTCTGAAAGTCAAGGAACTCACAATTCAAAATAATATAGACATATAAACAAATACAACACATATAAACATTACGACAAAATGCTAAGTGCCATACTGAAGGGCTGCAAATAATATTACAGAGGAAAGTGAAACTCAGGAAGCTAAGAAAGGCTAGGCAGTTGATGTGTGAGCTGGATCCTAAAGATCCAGAAGATACTTCAGGCAAAGGGAACAGCATGTCTTAATTATCAATTTCTGGTCCTAATAAACCATTTGTAAAGACTCTATTTCCCAAATAAAATTTAATCTGAGTCCAGATATCTCCTGCTTTAAAATACATGTTTCATCTGTAATTCTAAGAGAATTATACTGAAGCCAGGTTTAGCTTATACTAACAAAACACCCTAATTATTTTATAAGTGTTTCAGATATGAATAGAATGCAAAAAAATGAGATTTAGAAAGCGTCAACAGCAAAAAAAAAAAAAAAAAAATTAACTTTAGGCTGGATGTACTGTCTCACGCCTGTAATCCCAGCACTTTGGGAGAAGGCAGCCAAATCACCTGAGGTTAGGAATTCAAGACCAGCCTGACCAACATGGCAAAACCCCATCTCTACTAAAAACAAAAAACACTAGCTGAGTGTGGTGGCGTGCACCTGTAATCCCAGCTACTCAAGAGGCTGAGGCAGAATAGTTTGAAACCAGGAGGCAGAGGCTGCACTGAGCTGAGATCGCACCACTGCACTCCAGCCTGGGGGACAAGAATGAAACTCTGTCGAGGGGGAGGAGGGATTACACTTTCAAAAACTCATTTATTTTAAGAGCAAATTAAAATTTTCTATCCCAACTTTCTAAAAACACCTTCAAAGTAAATCTATGTATTTTATCCTATTATTTCTTAAAACACACCCCCACACACACACCCACACACACACATACACCCCTACCTAACAATAAATCATTAACACTATCAAAGGCCAAAGAGGTTATACACTAAAATGAAGTACTCTCTCACAAAGTCTACATTTGTGTCTGTGAATGTGTGTACCAGGGTGGTATGAGGGGAGAAAAATATATCAGAAAAGTATTAACTCTGAAGAAAAGTTATACAAGGCAATAGTGATGGCGGTGGTGATTGGGAATTGGTCTATGTATCATGTTAAGTGAAGGCCTCACAGGGTAACCTTTGAACCAAAATCTGAAGTGAGGTAATGATAAATGCATAATGGGTTAAGAGCAATCCAGACAAAGACCTAGAAGTGCAAAGGTCTTAAAAGTGGAGCACACTTGATGCCTTCTGGACCCTATATCATCATTTAAATTAAGTAATTTCATCAGGCATGCTCACTAAAGACCTATTTCTAACAGACAGTAGCAGTAGAACAACAAAACTACCACTAATAGTAATGATAATAAAACAAAACTTCTTGTGCTCAAACTTCATGCCAGGCACTGTTCTACATGCTTTATATCTATAATTCTCTATCAGAGGTGAGTATGCCCATGCAGAGAACATCTGCCATGTCTAGAGACATTTTTGGTCATCACAACTGGAAAGGGTGCTATTTGCATCTAATAATGCTACAATGCACTAGGACAGGCCCCCCACAAACACACACACACAAATTATCCAGCCAAAAATGTCAACAGTGTCCAGTTTAAGAAATTCTGCTCTATATTTATTAATTTATTTAATCCTCAAA
Source organism: Cacajao melanocephalus (assembly GCA_963573385.1). Classification (NCBI taxonomy): domain Eukaryota; kingdom Metazoa; phylum Chordata; class Mammalia; order Primates; family Pitheciidae; genus Cacajao; species Cacajao melanocephalus. The sequence goes on from CAUYLG010043527.1 coordinate 61,982, forward strand.
GCAACCCTATATTATTATCCTGATTATACAAAAAAATGAAATTAGGATCAAAGAGATTAAATGATTTGCCACAGTAAGTAACGGAGCTAAAAGTTGTTTGGTTTTGTTTGCTTGTTTAAGCTATCCTTTACAGGAAGGACAGAGTTAAAATTTGAACCCAGAAAATTTCATTTAAGAGTCAATGTGCTCACGATTACCCTGTGTTTACAAGGTTAAATTCACTGGATGCTTACTGTGTGCAAGGCACTGTGCTAAACAACTTATATGCATCATGCCATTTAATCCTCACAACCAAACCATTAGGCAGGTACTATCATGCCCAATTTACAAGAGAGGGGCTAAAGTTTAGCAAAGTTACACCCAATATTACAAAATAAATAAGTGGCAGAGCCAGGACTCAAATCCATTCTGTACCAAGGTCAGTTCTTAACCACTATGGTATAACAACACTGAAGATGAATCATGGGTTATCCTTCTAGGACAGAGTCAAATTAGTAAGTGGTTAGGCCATGTGGTATGACACAATACTACAAAGTACCACTCTACAAAGCAAATCAACCTAGTCATCAATTCTACAACCCTACTTCAAATTCTGGTTCAGTTTCATTAGTTAGAATCTATTGGCAAGACATCATTAAAGAAAGCAAGAATCATAACTTATTTTCTAAATATATCAGGTAAAAAGACAGCAAGGTGTCTGCTGTACAAAGACAACTAACACCAAAGTAGACCTAAGGCCCTAGGAAAGGATCAGATGTTGAAACTGGCAAACACAGAATTACAGTAGCCAACAGTAACTAGAAAGAGTTAACTTCAAAGTTTACAGCTTTATTGGCATTATATTATAACTGACATTATAAACATTAGGAGTTTGAATAAACCACCAAAGTAGTGGGCTTGGCTCATCATTAAAACTACAGCCTAAGTAGTAACAGCCCAGGCTAACATGTAATTGGCACACACTATATGCCAGGCCCTGTGTATTGTATGCATTATCTCATTAGTTCCTCACAAGGACCCTGTAAGGTAAGTGCAATTATTAGTCCTTTCTCTTTAGAGCAAACTGAGATCCAGATAATTAAATAATTTGCCCAAGGTCACATATCCAGTATTCTTAAATTTGAACCCAGGCAGTATGATTCCTGAGCCTACACTTTTATACTCTATAATGTACTCTACACATTAATTTTTATGCTTTTAATGTGTCATTATGAAATCTTTAAAAATGCTAGAAACAAAAGTGACTCATCCTTCCAAAATAAAGCAGGAATATACACTTAGCCACCCTCTACACATTTAAAAAAAAAAAAAAAAAGTTAGCCTCAATGCATACGAATATCGTTGGAGGAAAAGCAATTTGTCAGCTACAAACTTTTCCATTTATTTTCAGTCTAAAATTTTATGTTTTTATGTGCCCAGCTCACACAAATTACAAATAAATTAAAATATTAAAGTTCAGCCTTTCTGTATAATCTACCATGCTCTTCAAAACTGTCTAATAAAGTTAGATTATGCCAAAAGATTAAAACTTCTAATATCTTAAAATTTTTACTGAACTATTTCTCTATATCCACTCTTAACTGTATCATAGTCATAAAAATTTAAAATACCATTTAAAATGGTCTAAACTAAACACATTATGCAGGACAATAATTGTGAAGTCCAGGCATATGGCAATTCCTCAGACAATGCCTTTTAAAACTCTTAACATTTTCCCCTTTAACTCTTAATACACTGGTTTAACACTGGATGTCTACAACTCTGGTTTCCCAGTCTATACTATCTTCACTGAGAACAGAAACTGCCTAAGGTTCTCATGTATGTTTAATCACATCAACACTCTCAATATCTTTCCATGTGTAATCAGAGGGCAACAATTAATACTTCTTGACTATGTTCCCAAAAATGCAACAGTATCATAATGTGTAACAGTTTGCTAAATAATTTAATTTTTATAGTTGAAAAAGTGCCTATCCTTCTAAGAAGATACTCCAGAATTCTCAGAGGGTGCTCCAAGAAGAAATAAGAGAAACATAGCCCAAGATGTACTTTTCCAGAAAAGAAAGAAATCCAGCAGCCACTTGTCAGAAAGAACTCTTGAAATGTAGATGAATAAAACCTGGTAGAAATCGGCACTCTAAGAATCCTGAACTCCTTGACACTGTGTGGTGAAATAGTTATTGGTAATACACAAACCTAAATGCTGACCAAAAAAAATCTCATTACCTCATTAAAAAACAGAAAAGTTATTATCTCCAGAAAAAACATATGTAAAAAGGATTTTATGAGACATTTAAATAGATCTTAAGAAAGCAAAATATATCAAAAAAGCAAACACCATCCCACCATGTTAAGGAAGATAAACAACATCTATTTTAGTAACTGAAACACCGAATTGTATGTATAATTTTCATTCACCAGTTTTTCCAAGTAGGTCTCATACTATGAAAAAAATCTACGCTCTTGATTTTGCAATACTCCAAATTGTCACTTGCTGCCTCCCAACGTTAATAAGTAATACACTACATAACTCAAAGACTGTCAACCTTTCCTAGGGGATTCCAATACTCGATAAAATTTAAATTTTAATAACAGGGTTTGAAATGATCAAAGACAAATTCCTTTCAATTTTTCTATCTTGAAATGTGCATCTGACCAAACCAATTTTTTACCTGTGTTTTACATAGACCACTTCTCTTAGAGTTGACTTTTCTGGTTATGCAACATGTATATACCATACGATTAACATAATAAAGTTATCTGAGGTCTATCCCAACAAGAGAGAATGTATAACTAATTAAATGTAATAAGTAAGTTCACTTGTCTCCCAACAGTATGCAAAAGCAGTATAATAAACTACATTTCTCTATTCTTCAATAAATGAGCCTATAAAGAATGTAAAGAAGGGGCAAACTTTGGTCCCATCACTGGCTCATTTTTATCATTTTGACAGATCACCAGGTACAGCTATCTGAAAAACATTAAAATCTAAAGTTGTAATCTTTATAAATAAAAGTGGCCCATTTCAGGACTGATTGTGTGGCACAATCAGAGGACTCATCACTCCTAAAAGTCTCTCCCGTTGAACTCTGCTACAATCACCGGAATATGAAGTATGTATTGTAAAATAACAGTGATAATGACGATGATGATGAAGGAAAGAATCATTACGGTAATATATAACCAGTAAACAGATGAATGAAAATAAAACTTAGTAGGGAAAAAGTCTAAGTGATAACTAAACTTAAAAATTACTATTTAAAATAATCTTTTCACAACACCTTTTGTGCTGTAAATTCAGAAACGTAAATATGCTACGATAGCAAAAGTTTCTGGTTGACTCACATGTCGCTCTATCACAAACATACATCTTTTTCTACAAATATTTTCACAGTCCCAAACATTTCATTCAGGAATCAAAAAATGAATAATTGAGGTGTAGTTCTGTTAGAGCTTAATCATTTTGGCAAAGAGAAGACAAGTTCGACCCCAAAAATACTAAACACAACAATGTACTGTTTAAGTACTCCCTGCGGAGTTGACTGCATTGTTTTTCTAAATTTAGCCTAAAATAAATAATAAAGTTAATATTTAGAGAAGGCTCAATAATCGAGTATTCTTTTTAAATTAAGTATCTCTACATATAATGAAGACTTAGGACAAGGATATTAACGCAGTGTTGCCACTTAGCATTAATCCATGAACATATTCTACGCGTGAATACTGAAAAGCACTAATAACCACCCCAATCTAAAGTCTCCAGGAATTGGCATTTAAAAGCCCAAAGAAGGAAAAAGGTCACTTGGCCCGGCAACACGTTGCTGAAGAAAAGGGACACAGGACTGTGCGCGGTATCAACATTTCTCCCTTTCTATTCTCCGCACCGCCCCCGCCCCGTGTCAGGTGATCGCTTATTTAGCACCATTAACACGTCTACGTATCGACAAGTGGCTCATTAAATTACAACTATCATCGGAAGGCAAGAGAGTCTAGGCTTCTCATTTCAAGCTAAGCAAAAGGAGTCGATAGTTTGGGTCCCGGGCACAAAAGCGCGCGGTAACTAGAGGGTAAATGGAGCAGCAACTCCAATCTCCAAAAAGCAGCGGTAGGCAGCAGCCTCGCGGCCAGGGCCAGTGCCAGTTTCCCGAAACCAGGGCCCAAAGCTCCGTGCTGGGGCTCCCTGAGAGGAATGAGGCCCTAAGGCCGGATCCGGGAGCCTGCGAGACGAGCCATCCAGGCAAAGCCCGCCGCGCCTCGGGCCTGCGCGCCCGCACCTCCGCGGCGGCGGGGCGCACTCCCAGCAGACGGCTGGGTACCAGTGGTCGGGAGAGGCCGCGATCCCAACCCTCCGCCTGGCGACCGCGCCGCTCGGCTCCCTCACCAGCCCGCGGTCCAAACGGTCCACAGGCGGCAGAGGCGCGGCCCAGGTAGGCCGAGGACGTTGCGCAAGAGGCCCTATAGGCGATCCCTCGGCTGCGCGGGAGAAAGGCGCGGAGAGTCCGCCGCGGGAGGGGCGGAGAGGCCCGCGGAGGCGTTGTGCGAGTGGAAGGGGATGGGGGAGGGGAGGATTGCCCGTCTCCCTGGCCGCGGCCACAGCCGCAACTCACCCAGCTCCGCCAGACGAGCGCTACCACTGGCAGCAAGAGGAAGATGGTGGACGCTGCCGCCGCCGAAGAGGAGGAGGAGGGGGCCCGGTGGGTGCCGCGGAGAGGGGGTACGCGCAGGACGTCGGCGTCGCTGCCACAGCCTCTTTTCCTCCGGGGACCGAACGGCTGCTGCTGACGACACTATTCCTGGCTTCCGCGCCGCCCTCCTAATCCTCGTTGCAGCCGCCGCCGCCCTGGGCCCGAAGGTCGCTTGCCTCGTGGGGACCGTGCGGCGGCGCGAGACCCCGCAGCCATCGGCGTGCGGCGGCGGCGGCGGCGGCGGCGGCGGCGGCGCGGGAGCTGTAGAGGGGCCGCGTCACGTGACCCCACTGTTTACCGTTCCGGGGGCCGCGGCCTGCGTCGCTGCCGCGCCTGCGCGCTGTGGGGCCTGCGGCGCCGCGCCGCCTTGGGGCCCAGGGCTGCAGCACTACCCGGCGTTTCCGCCCCCATCCCTGTCTTCCGAGGACGCGGCACCGCCCGCGGGCCTCTAGCTCGCACCTCCGGGTGGCCGGGAGGGGCGAATCAGATGAGCGCTTTTTCTCGACTGTAATAAGCACTAAGGCTTCACAGTTAATGTAATATTGATGTGCAGCTCCCCACCCCAAGGTGCTTTTTATCAATTAATTGACTGTGAGTTCAAGAATGGTAGACTAGAATGGAGTAGATGAGCCCTCTGGCCAAATATCTGTGCTGGCTCGGCACAACAGCCTCACCATTAACTACCTTCGTTACTCTCACCCCACATAAATATTTTCTAAAATGGTCTACCTCAGGACTCAAATCGCTTCCGCCAAGAAACATTCTTGGTATCCAGTAAAGCAGTCTTCAGAATTTTGTCCCGGGATTCCCTGAGGGGTCCCCAAGACCTTTCAGAAGAGCCTCCATTCCTTTACCAAAAGCGTGTGTCTAAGGCCGAATTTTATTCCCACCCTACAACCAAAACAGCATACAGCAACTGATTCAATGCAGAAACAGATAGGAGAATCCAACCATCTTCTATTAAGCCAGACATCGAGGAAATTTGCAAAAATTTTAAACATCACTTTTTATTAATTTGTTGGAAAATACACTTTTCATAATAAATACATTATTTGTAGTAACAAATATTGTGTAGGAGTCCAGAGACAAAAACGTTTGAGACCCACTGGTCGAGGTTACATGCTTCCACAGCCACTTGAGCTAACTCCTGCCTCAGCCCTTAATAAGCACTGTGAAGTAATTGTTGCTTGTCAGTGACTCCAACCAAAAGGAGCTCCTTAGGGACAGGATTTGTGGCTTTTATCTGCAGGGACCATTACAGTATTCAGCTAGTACCTGCTGAGCACCTTACTGTGTGGTCTGCACTGTTCTAAAATCTTTGCAGTACTTGTTGATTTAAGCCTTAGACCAACCGCAGTCCACATTGTAAGATTACTGCAGGGTGGAAGAATAAGTCACAGGCATGTGGTGAAGACCTGTTCTTTCTCTCTCTAGTCTTCTGATATTTTAAGCACTCCCAATACCAAATGTTCCACAAAGGAGGTCTGGGTTGTCCTGATGTCACTGGATTCCTAGAGTTCCACCCATGTCTTGACATCAATCCCTCAAGAGTTTGTTTTACAATCTTTTTGTAATGTGTTTTTGAGAAAGGAAAATAGATATGAGTAATTTTTTTTAATCACTTGGGATGTCTGGGATGAATTATAAAAATAAGCCTAATGTTATCTTTACTCTTCTGGTGGATCTCAGTATGACATTTCAAAAGGGCATTCAGAAAGAATAAAATTATGGTTATAAACAAAATCCACCCGAAAGGAATTCAATAGAGTAGAACTTGGTAAAGGAAACCACTAGCTGGAAAATCCCTTAGAAGGGCTGAGGAAAACTTACCTTCTCAGAGAAGTGACAGAGACAACAAACAACAAAATATCTCAAACTCATTTTACTGAGATCATCATTGAACTTGGAGGCTTAAGTTAAAACACTTTTTCTTACGTTGGAGGCTTGCTCCCTTCCACAAATTTCCTAGTTTCTCCAGAAAGATGGCCCACAGGTACTCATGCTTTCAGCAGTAAACAGTGGGTGAAAAGAAGTGCAAGCCCCACCCCGGGGGTGAAAATTTCCATAGCATACCAGGGTTGAGGGGGTGGGGCCTAGGAAGGCTGAGTCAAACCATAAAATAAAGCTTTTCCATGCATCAGGACTGCAGAAGCTATAAAGCACCTTGCAAATTTCAGGAACTCCAAGGCCCAGGAAAAGAGCAGAGAGAGACCTGAGGCATCAGATTTCTAAGCTCCTCTGCATTACTCTCCCTGCCAACACACTTCATTTATTTGCTCATTTGTTTATTCATTTATTCCATTATGCATCCCAATAGGTTTCAGAAATAAATGGTATTGTTCCTGCCCTCAAAGAACTCAGAAGAATAGCAGTAGATACTTAGGATTCAGCCTGGTGTGAAAGCAGTTGGTGTAGAAGACCCATATTCGTGTTTTATCTGGCCCGGAGTGGGCATGGGGGCATTTGTGACAGAAGTGATGTCCTCAAGGTCAAAGATGTAACGGAGAACTTTAACGGAGAACTTGGTGTGTTTCAGGAACTACAAATGATTCATTATCTGAATTGAACATGTTGCAGCCATGAAAACAATGAAATTTCTTTTTTTTATCTTCTTTTTTCAGTTTTTTGTTTGTTCCTTTTATTTTTTTTTTTTTGAAATTTCTTTTAACAAAGAAACTATTTGTGATTATGTCCCTCAGTGACAATATTATCTTCCTACTTGAAATCTTTTCATAGTTCTCCAAAATATAAAGAATAAAATCCAGGTCGGACGAGGTGGCTCATGCCTGTGATCCCAGCACTTTGGGAGGCCAAAGCAGGTGGATCACCTGAGGTCAAGAGTTTGATACCAGCCTGGCCAACACGGGGAAACCCCATCTCTACTAAAAATACAAAAATTAGCTGAGCATGGTGGTGCACACCTGTAATCCCAGCTACTAGGGAGGCTGAGACAGGAGAATCACTTGAACCCAGGAGGCAGAGGTTGCAATGAGCTGAGATCGCACCACTGCACTCCAGTTTGGGCCACAGAGCAAGACTCCATCTCAAAAAATAAATAAATAAATAAATAAAATCCAAACTTAATATAATCAATGCCCTTTAGGATTGGTCCTTGTCGACTCTTCACTCTCTTCTCCCCCTATTTCCTGCTTTTTAATTTATGATATGACAATATCTAACTACTTACCATTTTCTACACACATCCGTACAATGTCCCTGAACCTAAAGTTTTTGCTCATGCTGCTGCTTCTGACAGGAATGCCCCCTCCCAGATGACTCCAAAAGCCACACAATTCCTCCTCTCACTTTATCTGAATTGTTCCTGCATCCTTTAAAGATGGAGCTCAATGATGTATCCATCACACTTAATGGTGAAACGCTAGAGGCATCCCCACTCAAGTCAGGGTTACACAAGGCTGCCACTATCACCACCATCATTTAATTTTAGCCAATACTAAAAGTGAAGAAAAGAAATAGTAGATATAGAAAAGGAAAGGACACAAAAGATCATTATTTACATATAATACTGCCTAACAAAGAGAATCAACTAAACAACTGCTAATGGTAAAGAGTTGCCTTGGTACTATTTAAAAATCAGTGAAAAAATAATGGCTTTCCCATAAACAGCAATAATCAGTAGAGTCCAGTAGGGAAAATAAATTCCAACCAAAATATAAAACATTTAAGCAGCATAACAAGGAAAAAAATGTGCATTTTTTATATGCACACGAAAAGAAAATCTGTACATATAAAGAAACAACCCAGTATAGCCAAAACAATAATGAAAAAGAAGTGGAAAGATAGAGGACACACACTTTCTGATTTCAAAACATAACGAAGTAACAATAATCAAGACAGTGTGGTACCGGCATAAAGATAGACATATACATCAATGGAATAAAATGGAAAGTTCAGCAATAAAACCATGTGTCTATTTTCAAAAGACTTTGGACAAGAGTGCCAAGAATACAACAGGAAAAGAATAGTCTTTTCAACATACGGTACTGGGACTACTGATTAGCCACATACAAAAGAATGGAGTTGGACCCCCAGCTGAAACTATGTACAAAAATTACCTCAAAATGAATCTTCCAGACTTTAGTTAAGACAAAGAGGCAAAGGGCGCCTGATGAGGGATAGTGAAATACGACTTTTATCTGGTTAAACACTGGTTTTCCAGTTGCTACAGCAATTGTCTGTACTCTGAGCACATTCAGAGTCAGATTCATAAGATATGTTTGAAAGCAAGTTTATGCTGCATGCACCTAGACCTAGAAAGTAGAGAAGCAAAAGGAAGGATCTTTAGCTTAAAGGCACAGCAGAGGTTAGAGCCCTCCCTACTCCAGGCAGAAGACTAACAAAGAGGCGGTTAAGTGTTCCCGGCAGTTTGTGGTTTCCCAAGATGCTACATCAACCAGTCCAAAGGTGGAGAAGCAACTTCAACTGGAAGCTCAAGAAATTGGAGCAACAGCAGAATGAATGTTCATTAGGCAAGGCTGCCTTTGGAATGAGGGTTAGGAGACCTGCTTCTTATGGGGCTAAATGGAGCCATGCCTTTTCTCAAAAGGGACTAAGCTAGCATTCCTGAGCTAGGTGCCCACTCATAAGCCTTTTGAATTACTTCACTAAAAGCCAATAACTCGTTTGTAATCTGTGTTTAAATTCCAACCATAACAGAATAAAAAAGTTATAAAACCTTGTGTACAACTTAATGTCTACAGAGAGAGCGCCTCAAGAAAATGTAAAATTTTCTTGGAGGGTCCAGGCTCTACAAGGACATTTTTTTCAGAAAGTCGTGCCAATAGAAATATGTAGAAAACTAGGTTGATCAAAAATTGGAATTCAGAACACATACTGGAAAGATTGGAAGGGAGGGCCATAGAAGAGGATTACGTCAAACTAAAGGAGATACTGGGAATTGAAAAGGTGAAATTGTGTGATAGCGGACAACCAGGGAAGTCATATGAGAAGAACATTCTAGGAGAAGATAAGGCGAATTCCAAGACACTATAGTAGTAAGAAATTGGGATGTTCTAGAAGCAGAAAGTAGGCTAGTGTGACTGGAGCATAAGGTGCAAGAAAGATGAGAGACTGGCAAGAACAAGACAAGATATTTAGAATCTATTATAAATAAAATGAGAAGCTATGGGGGGATTAAAAGCAAAAAATGACAACTGATTTTTTTGGTAGCAGTTATTAAAAAAAACTCTTAGTATCCTCTGAAAAGTCAGAAGTCATATTGGATCCATAATACTATGCTAGATACTCTGCTAGAAAAAACTATGCTAGAAACTATGAAAAATGAACCATCAGGAAACACAAAAAAGCTTTTAGAAACAAAAAACAAATGTTAAAAAAAATCAGTGCAGCTGGGCATGGTGCCTCATGAGTGCAATCCCAGCACTTTAGGAGGCTGAAGTGGGCAAATCATTTGAGGTCAGGAGTTTGAGACCAGCCTAGCCAACATAGCGAAACCCTGTCCCTACTAAAAATACAAAAATTAGTCGGGCGTGGTGGCTGAGACAGGAGAATCGCCTGAACCCGGGAGGCGGAGGTTGCACTGAGTCGAAATGGCACCACTGCAATCCAACCTGGGCAACAGAATGAGACTCTGAAACAAACAATATAAGTACTGCAAGGAAAGTCTCCAGAATAAAGAGCAAAAATGAAGATGGGAAGCATGAAAGAAAAGGTGATATATAGAGGCTCAATCTAGGAACTCCAACACTTGACCTAATGTATATTTCAGAAAAAAAGAATTGAAGAAATAGAGGAGAAGAAATTATTAAAGGAAGAAAATTCTTAGGACTGAAAACAAATAAGTTTTTAAACTGAAAATACCTATAAAGAGTCAACTAAGCTATACAAAAAATAAAATAAAATATGACATTCACACATCTTCATTATATTTCATATTACCAAGGATAAAGACAAAATTCTGAAAGCTTCCAGAAAGAACAACCAAGTTCAATTACAGAGTAAGGAATATCCAACTGTCAACAGTCTTCTAAATAGCAACATTAGATATGAAAAGATAATCAAGAAAAGTGTTTATAAACTTCTCAGATAAACAAATGATGTTGGACTTCATATTTTATGTTCAAATTATCAGACAATTGTGAGTACAAAGAAATAGATTTTTAGACATGCAAGAATTCAGAAAGTTGATCTTCCAATCATCTTTTTTGAGGATGCTATTTAAATACATAGTTTAGCAGAATGAGGAATAAAACTGAAAAAAAGTATGGAAACAATGGAGCTAAGCCAGGGGAAAATTAGGACAAAGTCTGTCCAGATGGAAGCAGGAAATTAGAGGGATCCTGGAGAAGTCCTGCAACAGATAGTAATTTCTGCAAGCTGGATAATCTTCACGTAGAGTAAAGGATTATGTTTCTTTTGTCAGCAAGGTGAAAGAAAAGCAATCAGAAGTACCAGTAAACAATAAAGGTTTTATAAGAAATGATGGACTGGGCATGGTGGCTCACGCCTGTAATTCCAGCACTTCGGGAGGCTCAGGCGGGTGGATCATGAGGTCAGGAGTTTGAGACTAGCCTGACCAACATAGTGAAACCCCGTTTCTACTAAAAATACAAAATATTAGCCAGGCATGATGGCAGGTGCCTGTAATCCCAGTTACTTGGGAGGCTGAGACAGGAGAATTACTTGAACCTGGGAGGCGGAGGTCACAGTGAGCCGAGATTATGCCATTGCTCTCCCCTCAGGTTGATGGTTTAATACACCATATCAAAAAAAAAAAAAAAAAAAAAGAAATGATGGTTTACAGAATGATGGCTTTGCCCCCTTTGCCCTTCTGTCACCTGCCCCTTGTATGTAGCTCTTTTAAGCTTCTCAACTTTCTCTTGGGACACTTCATGCATAACTTGTAATAGAAATGTTACTGAAAAGCTGCCTAAACAAAAAAATTGTATAAAGTAGGAATTTGTATAAACTAATACAAATAAACTAATATAAATAAAAAAAGAGATGGGTCAAAAATAAAGCAAACTAAAATATGGAATGATTGAATAGGCAATTGAATGTAAGAAGAGAAAATATTTTATCTTGATGTTTGGAACTTTTTTAAAATTGGTACAGGGTAATGATGTTAGACTTATAACAAAATATAACCTTATTCTACTTTACTCTGTGGTAAACAATACTAACATCATAAAATGTAACTGCTATCTTTTGAGGGTTTCAAGTTTCAAAATCATTCTACACAAAACATAGAAATCTTAATGTTTGTTACAGAACAAATGACTGAATTAAATGCATTCATTTAATTACATTAATTTTTTAATTCTTATAAATTGAGGGGTGCAAGGTCAGAAGGAAAGATGAAGGAAAACGCAAGAGTAGCTTAGAAAACAGGGAGCCAGTATATTCTATCTAAACTGAATAAGATACTAATGTTTAAGAATATGTGAATTTATCAATAGCCATTTAAAGAAAAGCAAGAGTAGTGACTGCTATTACTTACTTATATAGTATTTATTATGTGCCAGGCACAGCTCTAAGGATTTTACATACCTTAAGTCATTTAATCCTCACAATAATCCCTCAAAGTACTCAAAGAATTTTGTCCATTTGGAAGACAGTAAAACTGAGTCATGGAGGGTTAAGTAATTTGCCCAAGTTTACATATCTAGTAATGGTGGCTCACAAATGGAAATAAAATAAAAATTTAATTGAGAGGTATGGATGGGGAAAATTGGGAAGTATGAAAAATGATTTATATTAGGAAGCAATATATGGTATATATTATCCCAAGTTGGTAAATCTAGAGTAATAAACGATTTAGAGCTGTGGAATTACAACAGTAATTACTAGAAGAACTAGAAGCTGGGCAGCAGAGTACTTTCTATTTTACTTTCAATTTTAAGCCATTTTACACAGTTATTTAATATACCTATAATTTTTTTAATTTTTAACTTTTTTTATTAAAAAAGAAAACTTAGGCTGGGCATGGTGCCTGTAATCCCAGCACTTCAGGAGGCCGAGGCAGGTGGATTACCTGAGGTCGGGAATTCGAGACCAGCCTGACAAATATGGAGAGACCCCATCTCTACTAAAAATACAAAATTAGCTGGGCATGGTGGTGCACACCTGTAATCCCAGCTATTCGGGAGGCTGAGGCAGGAGAATCGCTTGAACCCAGGAGGTGGAGATCGTGCCAGTGCACTCCAACCTGGGCAACAGGAGCAAAACTTGGTCTCAAAAAAAAAAAAAAAAAAATTAAACTGGGACAGGTGTGGTGACTCGTGCCTATAATTTCAACACTTTGGCAGGCTGAGGTGGAAGGATCACTTGAGCCCAGGAGTTCAAGACCAGTCTGGGCAACAGGGCGAAACCCCAGCTCTGAAAAAATTAAAAACTTAGCCAAGCATGGTGGCATGCACCTTTGGTCCTAGTTATTCAGGAGGCTGAGGCAGGAGTGTCATTTGAGCCCCCAGCAGGACGAGGTTGCAATGAGCCATGATCACACCACTGTGCTCCCACTTCCACCTGGGTGACAGAATGAAACCCTGCCTCAAAAACTAAAAATTAAAATTAAACTGATCTCCTCCCTCCAAACATTTTACTCACTCACACATAATGAAACATCTCTCAAGATAACTTCCTCTTAATGATTTTAGATACTAGCACATTCATACCTGGGGAGACTGCGGATAATGCTACCAAAATACAGAAAATGTCTTCAGCTCATTTTGGTTGAAATTGCCTCATCTGGCCGGGCACAGTGGTTCATGCCTGTAATCCCAGCACTTTTGGAGGCCGAGGAGGGCGGATCACAAGGTCAGGAGTTCAAGACCAGCCTGACCAACATGGTGAAACCCCATCTCTATTAAAAATACAAAAACTAGCTGGGCGTGGTGGCGCGTGCCTGTAATGCCAGCTACAGCTACTCAGGAGGCCGAGGCAGGAGAATCGCTTGAACCCAGGAGGCTGAGGTTGCAGTGAGCTGAGATCGCGCCACCGTAGTCCAGCCTGACAACAGAGTGAGACTACTCTGTCTCAAAAAAAAAAAAAGTGCCTTATCTGCCATGTGTCTGTATTCATAGAAGGTGACATTAAAAACATCTTATAAAGCTGTTAAAATGTTTGTGTCATCTTAGCACGACGCTTACTAAAGTAATGTAGTGAAGAAAAATCCCATGGCCTGGGAGGGTAAAGATGATGAAAATGTTATAGTCAGAGCAATACAATAGAAATACTGAAGAGTTAATGATGCCAAATTAAAGAGCAACCAAAAGCAGAGTCCATGAGATTATAGAAAGGAAGAGAATGTTAATTTATTCATTCTCTTATTTAACCAATATTTATTGGGCATCTATATGTTTTTAATATATATCACATGTTAAATGCTGAGCTTATAAAGAATTCGACATGCAACTTCCTCTTAGTTTACAGTTTAGCAGATAATACAAAGGATGCATATAAAAACCTTTAGTATGAGATAGAAATTGATAAGTAACATCATGTGATAAAAATGTGATATGGTAACAAAAAGTAAGGGAGAAATGCTCCAGGGAAATTATAAAACATAGAGCAATTTTGTAATTGTGTTCTGTTCTCAGTGACAGGCAGATGCAAGCTAAGATGTAGACCCATCAATGGGGTTGACAAATATAGGTCAGAAGATAAGGAAACATCATGCGACATTGCTACTGAACTAATCACATGTAAAAATAACCATATATTTTTGTTAAGAGAGCTACCTTTCTCAATTCTTTCTGGAATAGGACAGTTACCCATGCCTCTGCTGGGCACTCAGCCTACCCCAAGCTAGAATAATACAAGGAGAACATGATAGAGAAAAAAATACAATACCCTTTAGCAAAATTACACACTAAGTTCAATGTTCAGTACGAAAAGTTTTGCGTGGTTTGGTGATTTTGACCTTGAGACTGAACCTGGTGGCTGATCCTCCCACTTCTCCATTGCGGGCAGGGTCTGAGAGGCTGCCTTACTCCTCCACCCCCACCAACACACACACAATCCTTTTCTCTCTCTAGCTTGGGCGGTTCATTAATTGGATTCAGAGAATGCCTGAGCCAGAGAGTGAGGAGAAAAAGGTGGGCTGGTAAGGATAGGGAGGGGAGAGAAACTGGATGGCAGCTGGCTCATAAAGGTTCTATTGGACAAGCACAGCAGGACAATGTGGAATAAAAGGTTCAAATTTTTTCTGGTATCTATGAGAAGCTCATTGGAAAGGATGTCAGGTTTGAATTCCCAGAGTTTCAGTTGTAAACAAAAATAACTAAATGAACTGTATTTATAGTAACAAAAAAAAATTCATCTTTAACACATTTAAACACTGAATTCAATCAGATCTATTATTAGTTTTAGTGAACATGAAAAGATTTTGGAAAATGTGCATTTAAATGTAAAATGCTGAGTGGAACCCAAATGTTCATTAGTATTATGTCTTAGAAATTCAAATACAGATGAGGTCTGTTGAAATACTCTGCCGCTGCTATCCCAGAGTTTCCAAAATATTGACATCAGAAATGTGCTCTCCTAAACTGTCTCTGAAGGTTGGGCTCTATCTGGGTCTATGGTTTCCACAGCAGTGAAAAATACATTCACCACTTTTTACTGTGAAGGTTTAACTATATCTCTCATTAGACAATGAGTTCCAACAGCATTAGCTTCATTTAAATCATATGAATTCATTATGAATATTTTTATTCATTTTTCTAATAGTTTTACTTTGTGTTATAAAGATTGCTTTTCTCTCTTTTCCCCTTTTCTTCTTTCCTTTTCAATAAAAGTAATAAAATGTTCCTCAAATGCCAAAAAATACTAAAGAAGAATCCCTTCATTAAAATAAGCCTTCATTTTGTTATGTACATCATTGTTTTCATTCACTGTGAGTCTATTGAATTTTAAGTAGAAGCTTGTAAGATAAAATCTTTATGAATTATTGTAAAATGCAAATAAATACTCCAACAGAATACAGCAGCAAATAGCTACTCAAATTCCAACAAAGGTGATTCTTTACCTAGTTATCCTTACAGTTTTAAATTCTAGAATTGAATTTAGTGATAGCACAGAGAAAATTCACAGTTTTAAAAAGTAATGAACTACATGTGCAACAGGACAAAGGATTTACTAAGCTGAGGCAATTTTATGCTTCATGCACTTCACACTAATATTTTGGACAGATAACTTTTTATGAATCCAAAATAAGTAAGCATTCCTAACAGCTTTTTAAAATTGTATTTGAAAATAGTGCACCAGGAAAGTGGAAATCTTTAAACAAGATCTGCAAAAAATGTTAAGTCAGCAAAATTGTGTTCATGTGTTGGGTTTTGATTTGTTTCTGAAGACAAATGAACGTGCAAATATCTGAACCACCCTCCTGATTATGATGTGAGTATAACATATATTCTCCCTAAAAATATATATACTTTTATATTTATATTACATTTTATATATACATGTATTTTTATATATATGCATATATATAAAATATCTGAACCTCAGAAAATGCTTTTCTTTGGCCTCTGTTGAAAGCACTCAATAACTAAAGTGAAAATTTGTTCTATATTCAGATTCTGTGACTGGCTTCCTTATCAATGGAAACACTGGCAAATATTAACTTCACTTAGGATCAGATTTATTTCTGTTATATATGCACACAGTTGTAATTGATTGTTTTCTATGTTAGCTTCCTAAGAAACCAAAGATTAGTTTACAAGAAGCATTGTGGGTAATACTGAAATCCAGTGAACAAGAAGAGGCAGAAGACATGATTGAACATTCTTTGCAGAGGAAGAAAAAGGCATTCAGAACTCATAATGTGCTCTAGAGCAATTAGTTACTGCTTGGTAGTCATAACATTACAAGAAACCAAACATCAGGTTTTAAAATGATTAATGTGTAAATGAACTGTTGTGCTACCTACTGCTAAGATCTCAACAATCAAAGTGCTTTTAGTACTATCTTAGAACAAAAACCATGATTTCTAGGGCTGGGATTTACTTTTTCTCCTCATAAACATGCTTATGTTTTACATGATTAGGATGAATCAAGACAAAAGTGAAAATAGGCTGGGTGCGGGGGCTCACACCTGTAATCCCAGCACTTTGGGAGGCCGAGGCGGGTGGATCACTTGAGGTCAGGAGTTTGAGACCAGCTTGGCCAATATGGTGAAACTCTGTCTCTACTAAAAATATAAAAATTAGCTGGGGGATGGTGGCATGCGCCTGTAATCATAGCTACTCAAGAGGCTGAGACATGAGAATCGCTTGAGCCTGGGAGGCAGAGGTTGTGATGAGACGAAATTGTGCCACTGCACTCCAGTCTGGGCGACACAGCGAGACTCTGTCTCAAAAAGAAAAAAAAGTAAGTTGCAGTATATTTGTATTACAACTGCAGTTTTGGTTTTTTATAACTCATACTGCTGTATAAAAGTTAACATATAAGGTAAGGAAAACTTAGTACATTATGGCTATTAACTGATTTTATTTCCTCTGGTTTTGTAATTTTTTATTTTTAATGTTTTTCGGTACATAGTAGCTATATATATTTATGGGGTACATTAGATGTTTTGATATAGGCATGCAATATGTAATAATCACATAATGGAAAATGAAATATCCATCTCCTCAAGCATTTATCCTTTGTGTTACAAACAATCCCACTATGCTTTTTTAGTTATTTTTAAATGTACAATTAAGTTATTACTGACTATAGTCACCCTGTTGTGCTGTCAAATACTAGGCCTTATTCATTGATTCTCACTATTTTTTGTACCCATTAACCATCCCCACCTGCCTCTCACCCTCCCACTACCCTTCCCAGCTTCTGGTGGCCATCCTTCTACTGTCTATCTCCCAAGGTTCAATTGTTTTGATTTTTATATCCCACAAACAAACGAGAACATGTGATGTTTGCCTTTCACTTAACATAATGACCCCCAGTTCCATCCACGTTATTGCAAATGACTGAATCTCATTTTTTTTTTTTATGGCTACTAGGTAGGCTGATGAAGGAGGATCGCTTGAACCTGGGAGGTGGAGGTTGCAGTGAGCCAAGATCACGCCACTGCACTCTAGCCTGGGCGATAGAGTGAGACAACGTCTCAAAAAATAAAATTAAGTTAAAAAAATAAATTTAGAAAAAAGCTTAGTTCATCCTGTAAAAAAACAAAGAATATGATTACGGACAAATAACCACAGAGTCGCTAACCAATTTAATTTCTTGTCATATATGGTCAGAATGGAAGCTAACTTTCCTTCATAAGCAAGAAGTCATTGTATGCCATAATACTCAAAAGGAATGAAAACCACAAAGCAAAACTTTCCAGAGGATCATGAGAACCAGAGATCTTTTAGAAGACATTATAAATTCTTGGCATCAGATCATACTTTGGCTTGCTTCAAGAGTCATTGTCTTTTGGAAGAAGTTTTCTGAGCTCCCAGCTCATGAAGCATTCAGGACACAGCAGGGACCAAGTAAGGAAGTTGTGGGAATTCTATAGAAACTGGCACAAAGGATTCAGGTGACTCTGAAAAGTGGAGCAGTTCGTGTTCCGGGCAATGTTGCTGGGTGTTGGTGGCAACACATATATGTGAAATGAGTGGCCTGATTAGGGAAACAGAAGCAGTGTGATAGGCAAGGCTTGGCTTCTAAGAGTCATGGAAGGAGCTGTTACTCTCAAGAGTGGTATAATACATGTTGCTATTAATACTAATGGTACATTTTATTTGATAGAAAGCAGCCAATCAACCCAGAACACCAGCTGCTAATGGTGGTGGGTCTAGGTTGAGTTACTGGGGCCTCAAATCTTTCGGAATGCATTGTTCTTTCAGAACCTAGGTTTGGTTAATGACTCTTCAGTCAAACCAAGGAAGGTTGTGTCCTAAGTCCAGCTAGACTTAGAGGTTGAGAAAATCCTGGAAAATGCTAAATACTTGTTGCAACTGTCCTTGTAGCCAAACATGGAGTGAGGTCGGGCATTTCTTTTCATAGCACCATAGCATCACACTATTATTGTCTAATTCTGTCTCTTCCAACAGACTATAAATCACTTGAGTCAAGAAAACATATATTTTGTATCTACATGGCCTTGCCCAGTATCTGAGAGAGAATAAATATTTTTACAATGAATGACTGGATTAAGCAGCTAAGGACTAAATCAGAGGGGAAATCTAAAGCTGGAACGTTAGTCTATCAGAAGAGAGAAGTTCCAGGCATGGCGGCTCACACCTGTAATTCCAGTACTTTGGGAGGCTGAGGTGGGAGCATTTCTTGAGATCCGGTATTCAAGATCAGCCTGGACAACACAGCAAGACCCCTGTCTCTACCAAAAAACTTAAAAATTAGCCATGTGTGGTAGCAAACGCCTGTAGTCCCAGCTACTTGGGAAGCTGAAGCAGGAGGATCACTTGAGCACAGGAGTTAGAGATTAGTCCACTATGACTGTGCCACTGCACTCCAGCCTGAGTAACAGAGTAAGACCTTGTCTTAAAAAAGAGAAAGAGAAAGAGAGAGAGAAGTGATGGAGCCTGAGTTACTATTGTAGCTAACATTGAAGTTTGCCAATATGCCAACCACTATGTTAAGCATTTTCCACGTATTACATGATCCTCACATAACCCTTTGAGGTAAGTACTGTCATAAGTATCATGATAACCCCTGTGATACAGATAAGGAAACTAAGTAAAAGAAAATTAAACACACACACACACACAACCTGGCCCCATGTCTCACAACTAATAGAAATTGAACACCATAGCCTAAGGGCTTTTTAAATTAATTAATTAATTTTTAAGCAGTTTTAGGTTTATGGGAAATTAAGCAGATAGTAAGAGAGTTCCCATATACCTCCTTACTCTTCAGCTTACTGTTTCCCCTATAATTGAAATTTTGCATTAATGTGATGTGTTTGTTATAATTAATAAACCAATATCAGTATATTATTATTAACTAAAGTCTATAGTTTATGATCGCTATTTTGTGTTATACAGTTATATGGCATTGACAAATACATATATATCTTAAAATTGTAACCCCTGTCACAATAAAAAGATACTCTAGAATCATTACAAAGAAGTTTGAATGAATTCTGAGATCTCATCACAAATAGGGCAATTCTTCCAAATTAATCTATGATGTTAATGCAATTTCTATCATACATCCAAATATTTTCATAAAATTTGAAAAACCTGTGCAAAACTCAAATGAAAAAGGCCAAAAAGAGCCAGGACAATTTCGAAGAAGAGGAAGGATTATCTTTACCAGATATCAAGCTTATAATAAATCTATAATAATTAAAACATGCTTTTTTTACAATTAGATAATCAAATAGACCATGCATATATTTTTTTTATTTATGGCAGAATTTTTATTTATTTATAAATCAGTTGGAAATGGTAAACTATTCAATAAATGATGCTGGAACAAATGATTCTCCATATGGGGTAAGAAAGTTTTGCCACCCCCCCCCAAAAATTAAGATGAAATAGACACTAAACATGAAAAACAAAACTGTAAAACTTAAAGAAGAAAACACAGGAAAATATCTTCATTATACGTGGGCAAGGATAAATTAATAAGGCACAAAGAGCATAATTTATAAAGGAAAACTGATAAATTTGCATATAATAACATTTGTGCATATAATATTTGAAATTTTGTATAACAAAAGACACCATAAACAAAGTGAAAAGACATGCACAAATTGGAAGAATTTTGCAATTCATATAACAACATATAATAGAACTTACAAAGAACTGCCACTAGATAAATAAGGCAAAGCGGAAGAAAAAAATAAAGCAATTGATTTAAACAGAAGAGGAAAAAATGGATGGCAAAAAATATATATATAAAGATGTTCAACTTTGCTATGAATCAGAAAAATCCAAATGAAAGACACAGTGCTACGTTGTTTTATACCAACTGGCTTGAGAAAAGTTGAAAATTCATATTATGTATTGGTAAAAGTGTAGAGGAATAGAAATTCTTGTACACTCCTGGAAATATAAATGACTCCCAATACTTTAGACAATGAGGCAGAGACTGCTTATTCTTTATCAAATTCATTTTCTTCTTTCTCCTGAGCATGCAGCTAGACTATCTTTCCCAGGTTCTTTTCAGTTGGGTGTGGTTATCTAATGGAATCTTACCGGTGGAATGGGGTTATAAGTGATGTGTTTCTCCAGGTACTTTCCCGCTTCTGGCTGACTGGAATGGCTATGCCAAGGGATATTTATAACAATGAAGATGAAATCTGGTTTAAATAGTACTAAGGACAATTCAGAAGCACTAAAAACAAAATACATGTTAAAGGGTAGGTGCAGTGTGGCAGATTACATTTTCCAAAAATGGCCACAACAGTATCTCTTATCTCACCTCTCTTCTTACCATATATTTTCTCTCTTCCCATTGAGAGATGGGGTCTAGGCTATGACTTCTCCTCTCCAACTTGGGCAGGTATTTGTGACCTCCTTGACCAAAAGCATATGGCAGAGGAATGCCATGTGACATCCAAGGATAAGTAATAAATATTCCACATGTTCACTTTGATCTCTAGGGATCACACTGGGGAATGCCACCCACATGTAAACAGTCCAAATATTCTGAGGCTGCCATGCTTTGAGGAAGCCTAAAGTAAGGAGACCCTGAGGCTACTTGGACAGAGATGCTTGACCGGCCCCCAGTGGCTTCAGCTCTTCATTTGTACAGACAGTGTCTGACTATAATTTCATTAGAAACCCAAGCCGAAACCATCCAACCAAGCCTTTCCTGAACTCCTGACCCACAGAAACCATGAGAGATAAGGAAATGATTGTTGTCTTAACATACAAAGTTTTGGAGTGTTTTCTTATTACCACAATAAATAAGTGGAACATACAGAAAAGAGGATAGAAGAGTGAGTATAGTTAACAATAATTTACTGTGTATTTCAAAATAGCTACACAAGAAGATTAGAAATGTTCTCAACATAAAGAAATGATAAACGTTTGAGGTGACGGATATCCTAATTGCCCTGATTTGATCATATATATTGTATGCATGTATCAAAACATCACATGGACCCTATAAATATGTAGTTATTATGTATCAATTTTTTTAAAAAAAACTATAAAACAGGCCATGCAAGGTGGCTCACACCTGTAATCCCAGCATTCTGGGAGGCTGGGGCGAGTGGAACACTTGAGCCCAGGAGTTTGAGACCAGCCTCGGCAACGTAGTGAGACCCTCCCATATCCACAAAAAATAAAAAATTAGCTGGGTGTGGTGGCATGTACCTGCAGTCCCAGCTACTCAGGAGGCTGAGCCAGGAGGATTGCTTAAACCCAGGAATTGGAGACTGCATTAAGCTATAATCTCACCACTGCACTCCAACCTGAAGGACAGAGCTACATCCTGTCTAAATAAAAAAAAAAAAAAAAAGAGAGAGGAGGAGTGCTTCTCCTTCTCTGACTTCACTTTCACTCTCATTCTCCAATTAAAAACAAACAGAAAAGACTATAGAATCAGTTCCTGATTCTGAAATTTTGTTAGTATCAATTGGTAGGTTCCGGTTTCTTCTTCCCACATACACAGTCCCGTGGGTCTGGTCTCTGGTAGTGTTTTGCCCCTCAAGTGGCAACAATTATTAACATTTGTGGAATAGATCACTATTCTGAAGCAGCCGAGCATTCTTACCCTACCATCAAAATGCTGGGTTTTCACCTAGCCAACATGGTGAAACTCTGCCTCTACTAAAAATACAAAAAAAAAAAAAAAAAAAAAAAAAAAGGCCAGGTGTGGCAGCAGGTGCCTGTAATCCCAGCTACTCAGGAAGCTGAGGCAGGAGAATCACTTCAACCTGGGAGGTGGAGTTTGTGGTGAGCCCAGATTGTGCCACTGCACTCCAGCCTAGGCAACAGAGCAAGCCTCCGTCTTAAAAGAATAATTTTTTTAAATCCTGGGTTTTCATAAAGTGAACCAACATTGCACACCTTTGTCTTCACTTCATTGTACTTCCCACAAACAGGAAATATACTTACTTTGTAAGGCAGTCAAGACAACTCTTCCCCTTACAGCTTTGCCTAAAAGCTTTACTAGCTTCATTTTTTGTCATGGTGTTTTCTTCTTGGTATAAATGGTAATGTGCTGTCTTCAAAATACTAGGTTAGGTCTCTGAATTTTTTATCCACTGTATAGTGGAAGAACAAGTGTGTTCAGTTTTGAGGTATTGCATATCAGAGTCCTAGGTATTGCCTATCATATAGTCGTAGGAATCCTTTCTATATGTTATTATTTATCATTCTTCAAATCTTGGAATTACGACCTTTAAAGGAAGAGTAGACGGCAGGATTTTCAAGGAGGAAGGATTGAAAATTAATGGGTAAATAACCAAATCAAACATTAAAGAAGATTAAAAGATCGTTTAACTAAAATTGGTGCAATAAATAACTGGGTAAATTTCCAAAGAGTATTTGTCTAATAAAATTTATTATTACTCTTGTTTATAAATCAAAAAACCTCAGTTTAGGGAACTAGTTTGGGCAAAAAATGGGAATTCGTTGGCTCATTTAAACAAACCCTGGCCAGGCAAGGTGGCTCAAGCCTGTAATCCCAGCACTTTGAGAGGCAGAGGCAGGCGGATCACCTGAGGTAAGGAGTTCGAGACTAGCCTGACCAACGTGATGAAACCCTGTCTCTACTAAAAATACAAAATTAGCCAGGGGTGGTGCTGGGTGCCTCTAATCCCAGCTACTTGGGAGGCTGAGGCAGGTGAATCACTTGAACCCAGGAGGCAGAGGTTGCAGTGAGCGGAGATTTGACCCTTACATTCCAGCCTAGGCAATAGAGGGAGACTCTGACTCAAAAAACAAACAAAACAAAACAGAAAACCTATTAAGATCATCAGTACAGTTAGCATCAGAGGTGTCTGGAACCAGGAACTCAATGTATTGCAGTCTCTCTCCTTTGTACCACCTCTGTGTTTTTTTTTCTCTCTCCCCATTTCTTGGTTTGCTTTTCTCTACTTTTTAAATCTCAACACTTTTAAAAGTAGAGGTTTCCTGTTTTTAATTCCTACATCAGTCTGCTTTTCCTATCTGTTGAGTGTTTAATTCCCATCAATCTTTATTTTTAACATCAATCTGCTTCTTCAAATTTAAAATTTTTTAAATCCTTCTTAGCCTTTGAATTTTTGTCTCTAATCTTTTACTCTTTGTTGATAGTGTGTGCTTATTCAATTTATCTCTGTAAGAGAGAAGTACCAGAACTTAGGAAGAGGCATGGGCCTACAAATGTAAGGAAATTCATTTGCATTTATAAATAATAGGGACGGCAAGGTTCTGAGAAGTAATCAGCTGGTATTATCCCTAATTTGTCTTTATTACTGATTTTTAACCACCAAATTTAGACTTTCCGTAAAGATTATAACTTGCTTGTTTATCCCATTTCTTGGCTAAGGATGAGAACTACATTTCCCAGAATCCTCTTTCGTATATGGTTCTAGGTTAGAATTGAACAAAAGAGGAATGTGTATGAGATTTGGAAAGTGAATGAAACTGAAGCAACTGGGCTCCAAAGGTCATTGCTGTGAAACCCGGCGATAGGTAGAGACAGACGCTGCGAGTCCCAGCTTGTCCTTCCATTCTCCGTTCTGTGTCTTGCCTCTCTTGCCACCTGCTGGTTCGGCTGATCAATAACAGCCCCGACCCAGGGTGTAGGTGATAACCACACAAAGACAACCCTTTCCCCAGAGGTGGCAATTTCAAGAGACCCTCCCTGAATACGCTCTTTGCAGTCCCACTTTGGCAACTGGTCACGCTTGATTTCTTGGATTTCTCGGCCCGCTGCAGTTTTTTTTACCACATCAGTGCTTCAGTGCACTGTTAGCCTATTTCTCTGATTCTCTGACTCCCCCTTCCAGACCCTCACTTTCGAAACTCTTTTCACATTCTTGCAAGACTTAATTTCTATACTAAATCGGTTATTCTCATTACCGTTACACTGACTCTTGGAACTCTTCGATCTTCGCGCTCAGCTGTCTTTATTGCTTCAGTTGTCTTCCCTGACAGTTGCAAAATGGCCGCCACAACCGAGCATTCCCTACTCACCCAGTGTTGCTCCAAGCAGCAAGCAAGCCTCGGATACTTAGAAGTCTTTCTCCTTACAATCTTCTCTTGTTTCAGGAAGGAATATTTTCTACCGGAAACCTCTAACGGAATTCCCCTCTAAGTCTCATGGGTAGATCAGGCACCTTCCTCTGCTCACTGATAAAGGAGCTAAATTGCCATGATTGGCTCAGACCCGTGGACCTGCTCCTTGGCTGCACATCAGGGAAAATGTTAAAACTTATTTTCACCTGGATCCAGCTTGCAACGATTCTGATCGAATTGTTTTCGGGTGGTGCTGTAGCTCAATATTTGTAAAATTCTCTCACAGAGAATATAATGTCCAGCCAGGGTTGGGAACCACTGCTTGAATAAAACGTGATTCGTTCTCTGAAGCAATTTCACAATGCCTGAGCAAATCAGGCTTCTGTAAAAAGGAGAGATGGTAGAAATGCCTGAGGAATTGGCAATCAAGATTTATTCATCGAAATTATCTCATTCAGGGATGACCTATGCAATAGATGGAAATATGACTAAATTTCCCACTTGATTTTCATCATATAACATCACTAAGCTACCAGAGTCTAAACCAGTTATTTGATTAAATCCAGGAATAATGATAGAACAGCTGTTCTCTATTTCTTAGTTACTGGACGTAAAGCCTTTCTTCATGCGCTACCAAATCACGTGGCACAGAGCTCAAGAAATAACTATGTCTTTGTGGGGCACCTAATTAATTCGCCTTATTTAAATAATTATATAATTAATTGCATGATTAATATAATTAATCATGGGGTGGGAAGATGGAGAGAGAGTCAAAGGGTACAAATTTTAGTTAGAAAACATGTTTTTGAGCTCTATTGCACAGAATGGTGACTATAGTCAATAATGCATATTTCAAAATTGCTTACAGGGCAGACTTTAAACCACAAAAAAATAATAAGTATGTGAGGTGATGGATTTAATTAGCTTAATTTAATCATTTTACAATACGTAGATGTATCAAAACATCACATTGTACCCCACAAATAAATATAATTATTTGTTAATTAAAAAATTTTTTTAAATCCCCGTAGTTCTGAATTTGAGTTGGAAGTAACAGTATGATATTGTAACATTATCTTTTTTGTATTTTCATTATAGTTAATCTTTTTCCTACCTTCACTCTTTCCCTCCCTTCCTCTCTCTTTCTCTCTCTGTCTCTCTCTCTATTTTTTTGAGACAGGATCTCACTCCATCACCAAGGCTGGAGTGCAGCGGTGAGGATCTCGGCTCACTGCAACCTCCAACTGCTGTGTTCAAGCAGTTCTCGAGGCTCAGCCTCCCAGTAGCTGGGATTACAGGTGCACATAACCATGCTCAGCTAATCTTTGTATTTTTAGTAGAGACGGGTTTCACCATGCTGGCCAGGCTGGTCTCAAACTCCTAACCTCAGGTGATCTGCCCACCTTGGCCTCTCAAATTGTTGGGATTACAGGCATGAGCCACAGTGCCTATCCTCAGTATAGTTAAATTTATACTACAATTTAATTATCTTCATAATGCACTTATTTCTTTCCTTTTTCTTTTTTTTTTTTTTTTTTGAGACCCAATCTCCCTCTTTTGCCCAGGCTATAATATAGTCGTGAGATCTCAGCTCACTGCAACCTCTGCCTCCCAGGCTCAAACTATTTTCTCACCTCAGCTTCCACAATCGTTAGGATTACAGGCACAGGCCACCACGCCCACCTAATTTTTGTCTTTTTTGTGGAGAGGGGTTTTGCCATGTTGCCCAGGCTGGTCTTGAACTCCTGGTCTCAAGCCATCTGCCTGCATCAGCCTCCCAAAGTGCCAGGATTACAGGAGTGAGCCACCATGCCTGGCCAATATAATGCACTTACTTCTTAAACTCTGACTTTCTTTCTGCCGCTTTTGCTTATTACATATTTTTCTCCTTATAATATTATAATATTTACCCTTAGGAGAAATCAGAATCATACATCATTCTTCACAGAAATTGAGAGACTTTTTTCCTGTTAAACAGTATTTTTTTTTAGTGATTTTTCTATTGCCATGGTGAGGCAAGCCAGGTTAAATCAGAGGAGAATGTTTAGTGGAATGTTCTGGAAAATTGTCTTATTTCTTATCTTCGCTTTTGTGAATGGATACAGAATTGTGTTTATTTCATCAATTTCAGATTAACTTGTACAGAAAGTCATTATGCTGTTCTCTAAAATGCAAATGGAATTTTTAAAAACGTTACTGAGATATAATTCACATGCTGTATGTTTCATCCATTTACAACTCAGTGTCTTTCAACAATTTCCACAGAGTTGTGCAACGACCACCACAATCAATATTAAAACATTCTCATTACCGCGAAAAGAAATTCTGCATCCCTTAGCTATCACTGCCACCCTCTTCCACGCCCCTTCACTTTCACCATTCCTAGGCAAACACCATCTACTTTTTGTGTCCATAGATTTGCCTGTCCTGGACATTTCATATAAATAAAGTCATACAAAATGTAGTTTTTAATGACTGGCTTCTTTTTTAAAAATTGTATTTTACAGGCTGAGTGCGGTGGCTCATGCCTGTAGTCACAGCACTTTGGGAGGCTGAGATGGGAAGATCACCTGAGGTTAGGAGTTCAAGACCAGCCTGACCAACATGGAGAAACCCCATCTCTACTACAAATAGAAAATTAGCCGGACGTGGTAGCGTATGCCTGTAATCCCAGCTACTCAGGAGGCTGAGGCAGGAGAATCACTTTAACTTAGGAGGCGGAGGTTGTGGTGAGCTGAGATCATGCTATTGCACTCCAGCCTGGGCAACAAAAGTGAAACTCTATCTCAAAAAAATAATTGTATTTTATTTTAGATTCAGAGGATTTGTGTGCATGATTGCTACATGGGTATATTGGTGGGTATTGGGCTTTTAGTTTACCCATTACCCAATAGTGAACACTGTACCCAAAAGGTAATTTTTCAGCCCTTGCTCCTTTCCCACCCTCTTCTGGCATCCTCAATGTCTATCATTTCCATCTTTATGTCCATGAGTACCCGTTGTTTAACTCCCACTTGTGAGAACATGTAGTGTTTGGTTTTCTGTTTCTGAGTTAGTTCACTTATGATAATGACCTCCAGCTTCACTCACGTTGCTGCAAATGATATGATTTCATTCTTTTTTGTGGCTATGCTTTTTTTTAAAAAAAAAGATTTTTTTTTTTTACCTTTGCTCGCTGAAAAGACCTGGAGATAATGACTGACCCAGTAAAAATAACACCTGGCACACAGACTGTGCTATAAATACCATTTCTAAATAGATGGAATTGATGTTTCTTAGGGGAATGGCTGATTCTAGATATGGACCAGAAAATGTATATGATGAGGCTGAATGATCATGTTATAACAAACAGCAAAGAAATGATCCATTCTACTGGGATCAGATCAAAAACACTTGGTGCCATCTTGAAGAAGCTGCCACTGTTCAAAGACAGGACAATTTGGCCACTAGTACGAATGATGGATTAATCCGATAATATGGATTAATCTGGATAATCTGATTAATCCATTATTCATATTAGTGGTCAAACAAGATCAAAACACTGTCTCAAAAAAAAAAAAAATCCCAAAAAGGAGCTACCTAGCATTTGTTACAAATGCCGGGAGCTGATGACAACACATATTGTCAGAAAATCAAAAGTTACTGGTCCTAGTTTTGCCTGCAATGTACAGTCATAAAAGATGAAATTTTCTAGAAATAAAAAAAGTAAGAAAAGCAATTTTCATTGACTGTATTGTCAAGATGGTTAGACCTAACTCATGATAACCTTTTTTCATCCATCAAGATGAGGTACAATTAGTGGGCAGATTCATTTCTCAAATAGAAATTTTTGGTAAATTTTAGATCTTCCACAGGAAACAATCTGATTTATATGTGCAGCCAGTCCAGCAATTTCACACCAATATTTATACTTGGAAGTTCATCCTGTCAGGTTTTTACTTTTTGAATTGCATTTATGTGATGGATTTGAATATTTAGATGCACCAGTGAGCACTATTAAACATGGCTGTATTTATTTTTATACACAGCATATTTAACTGGCATAACTACAAGTGTTATTTAATTAATGTCTAAACGTTTGCTTTGTTTTTCTTTTCTTCTTTTTTTTTTCGAGATGGAGTTTTGCTCTTGTTGCCCAGGCTGCAGTGCAATGATGGGGCCTTGGCTCACTGCAATCCCTGCCTCCCGGGTTTAAGCGATTCTCCTTCCTCAGCCTCCCAAGTAGCTGGAATAACAGGTGCATGCCACCACGCCTGGCTAATTTTTGTATTTTTAATAGAGATGGGGTTTCGTCATGTTGGCCAGGCTGGTCTTGAACTCCTGACTTCAGCTGATCCACCTGCCTCAGCCTCCCAAACTGCTGAGATTACAGGCATGAGCCACCACGCCCGGTCAGTATTTGCTTTCTTTAAATCTGGGTTTTAATAGCATCCAGCTGATGGCTAGCTACCAGTGAAAATTATTTGAATATACTTTTGCAGCAGGGGTATTTTAATATGTTTCTTTTGCAATCCAGAACCTTTAGGGAGAAGTTGTTTTGATTTAGGTTAGTTGTTTTTATTATGCTATATCCAGTAGTTCATGTTTAAATTTCAACCTGGTAGTCTACGTTCCACAAAAGTAAGGACCAGGTTTGTCTTCATCTCTTTGTCTTCACTGCCTGATACGTAGGATGTAATGTTCATGCAATGAGTGTCTATGGAATAAATGCATGATTTCCTGATTCTCAAGTTGAAGAACTGCGTAAATTCCCTAAAGACTGGAATTTAAAAATCCTTGCATACATGATAAAAGTTAAGTCATATACGTCAAATACTAACTAGTAAAAACAGAGCAAACTTTTACAGAGCTATTTTCTTAGCATACTGTCTGATTTTCTTATAATTCCATTCAAGTTAGGGGAAATACCATGGTGGAGATTTTTCTGAAACAGTTTCCTTGCAAAGGAAACATATTTAGATACAGTATGTTAAAACTGGGGGCAGGCCTGGTTGCAGGTATTATCATGTTACAGATTTTGCATTATTATGATAATTAAACCAGCTATTGAGTTATTTCTCTCAGGCTGGATTCTTCATTGACAAGAAATGGAAGTTGCTGGTGAAGTTCTGTGGCATCATCTCCTCAACACTGTTTGTTGGCCTCTAGTGTGGGCAGGTCTCTAACAAGCAGGTAACTAAGTAAAAGAATTATAATGAATCACACCTACCTAAGTCGCATTTGATCTAGTTGAACTCTGTTACTTACTCTTGCAATCTAGGGGCATTTAGCTGCCTATTCATTGTTTTGAGTTCCTATGTTAATGAAGCTGTAGTGAAGATCCACTTGTAAAATAGGTCTTTATTTTAGCATTAGTAGTGTCCAGTACATCCAAACCTATTTATTGGTCTTTTTCTTGACAACGAATGTAGCCAATAACATAATGTAAACAAATGAAACTGGAATTTAAGTTGCTGAATTTTATGACGTTTTGAAAGTTGTCAGAATCAAATTGCAATCATTAATGTTAAAACAACAACAACAAAAAACCTCTAGAGCCAGGAAAGGCCATGATGAGAGGGTTGTCATGCTTGTTTGCTTGATAACAAAGACTATCACAAAGGCTCTCCAAAAACCAACCTTGCACAAAGGCCATTGCAACCTTATACGACAACTTCTTTTGCAAGGACATCTGCCCAGCAATTGCCTATCTAACCCTGGACTGCTGTCACCCTTGTTTTTGATCTTTGTTGCCAAGGATAATTATTTAAAAACAATTATGTCATCGTCATTCTTTTCTTAAAAACCTTTATATTCCTTTACCTTCCTGAATATGAGTAAACTATGAATATGCACATAGTTTACCCTGGCATGAATAATTCCACCACAAGGCCCTATTCCCAAATAAATATCTTTTCTTTTAGAGAGCCTCTCTCTGTTATTTAAGCTGACCAAGTCCATGAAAGTGATGCTTGAGAACTGCTCAAATAACAACAAAAGTTATTGTCCGATAAGGATCTGGCAGAGTTAAGTCAACTGAAAATTAAAAAGAGGAAAATTTATATGGATGTGTATTAGTGCTTCAAGACAAAATTATCTAAATAATAACTGGCTAAGCCTGGCCTTTGGAAAAATTAAAGTCCTGAAAGATTTTTGCAAAAATGATCAAGCCTGTGATCACATTCTTCAAGTCAGAAGTGAAATGAACATTATGTTGTCTCTTCCCCAAAAATCAACACT
This sequence comes from Cacajao melanocephalus, assembly GCA_963573385.1. Taxonomy (NCBI): domain Eukaryota; kingdom Metazoa; phylum Chordata; class Mammalia; order Primates; family Pitheciidae; genus Cacajao; species Cacajao melanocephalus. The sequence goes on from CAUYLG010043527.1 coordinate 93,000, forward strand.
TGATGGCGGGGGCATGGTGGCTCATGCCTGTAATTAAAGAAGGTTCCAAGGGCAATTCTATTTATTATTTCACTATAAAAATCTTTATTTTTTTCATGACTGAAAAGTAATGGCCAGGTGCAGAGGCTCAGGCCTGTAATCCCAGCACTTTGAGAGGCCGAGGCAGGCAGATCACCTGAGGTCAGGAGTTCAAGACCAGCCTGGCCAACATGGTGAAACCTCGTTTCTACTAAAAAACACAAAAATTAGCTGGGCATGGTTGCGCACACCTGTAGTCCCAGCTACTCAGGAGGCTGAGGCAGGAGAACTACTTGAACCCAGGAGGCAGAGGTTGCAGTGAGCTGAGATCATGCGCCACTGCACTTCAGTCTGGGCAACAGAGTGAGACTTCATCTCAAGAAAACAAATAAAATTAAATTAAAAAGTACACTTGATTCATTAAATTGAAATTGAATAAATGAGCAGTTTCATATTACTGTAGATACCTCCATTTTATTGTCACTTCCAAAAAATGTATGGTATTGCCACTTCTAAAAAACAAAACACATGTCAGTTTGGAAATCTTAAAAAATGAATAATGTCAACTTTTCCCAGTGTATTCTGCAGATCACTAATCTCAAGCAGTTATCTGTGAAAAAAAGGCATCTGTAGTGGTACAGGATGTTATCTGTTTCCCACACCCTGTTCGCTATTCTGCTGTTTCCAAAAGGTTGATCTGTATATACTGCAGGTCCCTTTGCCTTCTGCATGGGGAGAGGGGAAAAGGGAGACCAGTCGGATATCAAAGGGGTTGCAGAAGTGAGGCTGAATATTTCTTGGTCTTTTATTAGCCTCCACCTGAATTGCTGTTAGTTGGCTGTATCTTCCAACGAAGGTCACAGCTTCTTTGAGGAAGTCCTATCCATTTAGCTCTTCTCTTCAGTCCCAGTAACTGGTCCCGCTGCCTTGCCTCGTTAGGCTGAGAGGCGGCAACAGCATCACGACATCCCTGTTGGCTTCCCTTTATTAAATGCTTCTTTTGCCGGGAGCAGTGGCTCATGCCTGTAATCCCAGCACTTTGGGAGACTGAGACTATGGGGTTTTCTAGATATAGGATCGTGTCATCTGCAAAGAGAGACAGTTTGATTTGCTGTCTTTCTATTTGAATAGGTGTTATTTCTTTCTCTTGCCTGTTTGCCCTGGTCAGAACTTCCAACACTATGTTGAAGAGGAGTGGTGAGAGAAGGCATCCTTGTCTTGTGATTGTTTTCAAGGGGAATGCTTCTGGCTTTTGCCCATTCAGTATGATATTGAAATAAATGGTTCTTACTATTTTGTGCTGTGTTCCATCAATACCTAGTTTATTGAGAGTTTTTAACATGCTGGGATATTGAATTTTATCCAAGGCCTTTTTGGCATCGATTAAGATAATCATGTGATTTTTGTGTTTAGTTGTTTTTATGTGATGCGTTATAATACGTTTATTGATTTGCATATGTTAAACCAGCCTTGCATCCCGGAGACAAAGCCAACTAGATCGTGGAGAATAAACTTTTTGATGTGCTGCTGGATTCAGTTTGCTAGGATTTTATTGAGGATTTTGCATCAATGCTCATCAGGGATATTGGCCTGAAGTATTTTTTTCTTCTATCTCTATTAAATGCTTCTTAACCACTATGAGTGAGCAATCTGTTTTCTTCTAAGACACCGACTTATACAATGGCTAAATACAATATTGTTCTCTTGGAAAGATTAAAAATTCACACCAGCATATTAAAGGTTCTAATATTGCAATAAATAATGTCTAAGGTTAGCCCATTTCTCTAATATACCTAAGACCATGCCTTGAAAACATTTGATTATAAAATTCTTTGCCTTAAAAACCAGAAAACCAAACTTGGCCGAGCGCAGTGGCTCACTCCTGTAATTCTAGCACTTCGGGAGGCCGAGGCAGGCGGATCACTTGAGCTCAGGAGTTTGAGACCAGCCTGGGCAACAGGGTGAAACCCCGTTTCTACTAAAAATACAAATGTTAGCCAGGCGTGGTGGTGCATGCTTGTAGTCCCAGCTACTCAGGAGGCTGAGGTAGGTGTATCACTTGAACCCAGAAGGTTGAGGCTGCAGTAAGCCAAGATTGTCCCACCGCACTGAAGCCTGGGTGCCAAGTGAGACCCTGTCTCAAAAAAAAAAAAAAAAGGAAATGCAGCAAGCACTAACCTAAACATACACACAGTCTTGATAACTACGGGCAATCATTATAAGCATCTAATTGTTCTGTGCAGTGTGTGAAATATCGCTCTTTAAGGTCAATTGAGGTCTATAAGCTTAAAGCTGTTAGTCATAGCATTGACTTGTCCCGAATGGCTGTACTTTTTATATTGTATAGTTTTCATGATTTAAAATTTCTCTTGGTATCAGGCTTACAAGTGTATCTTAATTGCTACCCCCATGCTTCTCAACTTCAGTGCCTAAACTTCATGACATCTATTTTGGCTGCCTGGACACTTTAACCCTTTATGTATGGCATTTCAGTTGTGTAGAATGTTGCTATGGATGTACTCTCTTAAACCCTCAGGTGGAGGTGATTAATTTTGTGTAGTTCTGGCCCTTCAGCACATGATAGAATTGCTCTGAGTGCAAGTGATATGCATGATTTCTTAGTCAAGCATTTAATCATCACGTGAGACACTAAATCTCTTTTTGCCTTCTGTCACAGCTAGCACTGTTCCAGAGAGTAGATGCTCCATTAGCCTGGGCCCCTATGATGGACATAAATTTTAAGAAAGAAATTTAATTCTTAAACTGTCTTAAATTAGTTACTGAGACTTCAGCGTTGTTTGTTCCTGCAGCATAATTTAGCCTATTCTAATTTATTTCAAATAAAGATTTTTCTGCAAAGGTAGAAAAAGGGCTCAATTTAAATGAAGAAAATCATGAATAATTTTCATAATTAAATGAAGAAAATTATAAGTCTTCACAAGGAATATTGTCTTTAAGGAAAATGAGGATTTCAACAAGCAAGAGTTCAAAACTCAGAATTGCTTTAATTAGTTACGTAAAGTCCTGTATATTTATTTACATAACTCTGTGGTGTAGTGAACAGGCTCAAACACAGGTTTGAATCCCTGACTTCTACCACTTATTAGCTAGTCTCCTACCTGGAGGCTCAAATCCCTTACTATAAAAGTGGGAGAAGACTGTTGGAAGGGAATCAAATTATAAAAATTACCTGACAATAAAATCATCAATAAATAGTAGCTATCAATTTATTGTTACTTTGCAGAAAGTACATTAACTGGCTTCTCTGGCAGTATATATAATTACAAAATCACCATCAATCCTTTCATTCATACCTTAACATATATAACTGGTTTAATTCATTGAAGGCAAATATAAATTTTCCCTTACTTTCCTTCCAACCACTTAGGCTGCTTACCCCAAATGTAATGGAGAAACATTAAATGTCACTTTTAAACCAGTCTTTAATTTTCAATTCAGGTGTGAGGCACATATATACACACAAACATATTAATTTAAGGAAGCAAGAATGTAGAATATAAATATGTAAGGCAGACACTACTTCATGTATTTTGTTTAAAACTTACTTTGAAATACTTCATTGTTTACATGTAAAAGAAAAATATCATTCATTTATACTTCCACTTCCCTTTGAAGTATTCTCAAATTATATTTCCCGAAACTCTAAATAGAAAACATTCTCTCTTAATCATGGCAAGGGGTGGGGTACTCACTGGTGACCAAAATCTGGTGACACCTTCTTTCACGTTCTTTGCCATACTCTTAAATGCCCGGCAAACAGTAAATATTGACCAGATGACGGTAACATTTAAAAAATAGATTTCTAGAGATTGAGATTCTTTAGCCAAGTTGAGGGACCACATCATTTTGAAGCACTCTAGAAGGGGGATGTGATTAAATGTGACTGCATGCCTGGGCTGGCTGTTTCTAGGTATGGAGCTGTGTTAAGGCATGGGAATAGGAGAGCAATGCTCTAGGGAAAGGAGGGTACTAGTGGAAACAATGGTTGCAGTGCACTGCAGAATGATCAACTGCACCTATTTCTAGAGTTTTCCTTCAACTGAAAAGAGATGGCATTTTCTTATGATTCAGTAACTGCATTACTTATATCAGCAACATTATGGTTTCTATAGACAAGCCTAGGCAACTAGTATCTATTTACATCATCCCATTAAGGGTATCCAAACCCAACTAACCAAATTTTAGACACCATCAGATAATTTCTTGCATTCAAGACTTCAACTCATAACTCTGAATTCTTTTTAGATATAAGGAATCTAAGGTATATTATAGGCATTCCTATAATTAGCCATATTTACAAGATACAAAATATTTGGATAAAAAGCAAATTTCATCACATTGTATATTGTACAGATAAGGTTTATAAAGTAAATTTATTTTTAGCACCATATATACAATCCAACACTGCAAATTAATTTCTTTTCAAACTCAAAAGGTATTTTTCATTAATCGTGATGGTACATCCTCTCTCTCAATAAACACAAATGCTGTTTTATGGGCTGTGTGGTAATAGTTTAACACTTAGTAATTGGTTATATAAAATTGTTCTCATCAAGACTAGGCTGGATTTCCTTAAAAAAAAAAACAGCTCAGGTTAACCAATAGCCAAAAATTTGTGATTATTATCACAAATAATCCAAGATTTAAATAACCATGGGCCTCCAGAGGCCCCTGTTCTTCCCTTTGCCCTCTCTAAATTTCAGGAATAGAATATATTAGGCGTTTAAATGGTATGAAGAGATGGCATTAGAAACACAAGGTGGAGTACCACTTTTTACTTGAACTTTGAATCCTTTACATTTGTAACTGCTATAGAAAAAAAATTAGACAAAGACATCTACTACTTTTAGATTAACATGAACTATCAAAGGAATTATTTTAGATCATTAAAGGAAACTTAACATTAAGCCTTCAATGTGCCAAATACTAATGTTTAGACTAATTTCAAAATCGATAAAGGTATGTAATTATTAATTTGCAAAGGAGAAAACTGAGGCTCAGAAGTTGCACAAAACCATTAATTAGTGGAACTGAGCTTTAGAAATCTAGGCTGTCCTCTACTATACACGATTTCTCCTCAGTACACAATAAACTGGTTCAAAATTATCTAGACCTTTAAAATGTAATGGAAAGTGCTTTTAGTATTAAACCGTTTTCATGAATGACCCTAACAAATTTTGTCTAAAAGCTTAGTAAAATGCTGACTTCATTTATAATCCTTCATTTGTAAAAAGATGAGGACACACTTTACATCAAATGGCATTAAGTGAAGTGCAATTTTGTTTTCTACAAAACAATTTTAAGTAAAACAATCTCAATGATGATAAATGCATTTCATTATTTATTTAGATGTTTAAGCTCTCGCACTAAGTTTTTACAAGCTGGTGAACACTGACAAATTATTTCTCCCACAGAACTATAACCACACATCCCCAGACAGTATAAATACATGGTTGAACTAACATTAATACACATCACCATTTTATCAATTACATAATAAAACAAATTATCAAGTATCCAAATATTAAGTTACACAGCTCAAAAGGCATATAAAATATTAGATGTCTGCTCAATTCATTAGCAGAAACCCACTTCTTTTTTTGCAAGAGAGGCTCGGAAGGAAAAAAAAAGAATCACACTTTCAAACAAAAATAAGTTGGTAAACAACTTCTGGTAAGTATGGGAAAAAAATTACAAGAATTTCAGGAAGTTTATGATTACAATAACAAAGCATCTCTACCTTTTAAAAAAATATTTCACTAAATTAAAGAGCATATTCTACACGTTCTGCACAAGACAAAGGCAACATTTTGCTAAAAATAATTAACAGCCCCCTCTCATTCTTTCTCAGGCCCTTCCTGTTAAGTTGCACCTCACAGTGCAAACATTAAATGAACTGTAAGGCTTTTTTGTCTGAAGACATTAAAGACATGTGCTTCTGTACACTGTAGATTTTCAAAATGGAGGTTTTTTATAACAGCACAAAGTGAGATTTATAGAAACACATTAAATAATCACTGTAAGACTTGGTTAAAAAAAAATCAATGGTTAAGCAAACCTGAAATATACTGGTATGAATGTGGGAGATGTAAACATAAAGCGAGCAGGCAAATAACCATGTAGGCCCTACTTTCAATGTCTGAAATGACTGGAGGAATAAACCACATAAGGTCTAGAGTGTTCATAGTTCCTGGGATTTAGTTCTGTATGGTTCTAAAAATATATAAGCATTGTGCTGGGTATTTTGGCACCTAAATCTTCCTACATATGTACTGATAAGATTCTGGCATGGGAATAGATTGAAACAAGTCATAACTCAATACTACATGATTTTGGGAACGGTCAATTGGTACGAATGACAGATACATTTATATGCGGACAACAAGAATCTTTTGCCAAGTCTCCAAATAGGTTGACTATAACCCAAATACAGAGGTTGCCAAATTTGTCTAGCTTGTGGCCTGGTAAAAATGCCTTTCAATACTCCTGTGGAAGCTTCATTAGACTTACTCACTAAGCCAACATGTTGGCTAATATGTGTAACAAATTAGGTCCTATCTCAGTTTCCACTTTCAATAGCATTAGGCACCCCAGTTTTATTGAATGCAACAGTTGTTTCTATGACCGTTGGAATCTTTGAAGCGCAGCCGCATTTTAGGACGATACTTCTCCAAATACAAAAGTTGCTTGCTGTTAAAAGCTCCACGCCGCTTTCTGGGAGGAAAAAAAAATTGAAACAATTACAACAAAAGCCCCCTACAATAATATTTAGTGTCTATGGACAACTATCACCTCTCTTGTGGCAATTTATCTTTTGATTAATTAGGCTGCGACCTGATGTTCAGAAAGGAATATGAACAGGCACATCAGTGCAAATGGAAAAATCATACAAAGTTAATTTTCTATAGATCTTCTTTTGAGTACTGGTTACAATAGCCACAAATCCATTTATACCTAAGTCCAAGACAAGAGAAAGCCAATTTATAGTGATGAAGTCAGAAATTGCCTCTGGTGGCAGGGAAGATGACTACAAAAGCCACAAAGGCATTTTCTAGAGCACTCAAAATATTCTATGCATTGTATTAGATGGTTAATTTTGCTGTTATTGTCAACTGGTCTCCTTTGGAGACCTGTGCATTTTATCGTATCTTACTTATACCTCAATAAAAATGCAAACTAATAAGCAACTTATTAAAGTATTTAAAACAAAACAGTAATTCAAAGACTCTTGCTGGATTAGAATCTTAGTAATATGAGCATATGCATGAAATGCAAAAAAGAATGTAAGATTTTGATTTCCTGATTTTAATACTATCTCAAAAAATAACCATAATGATTAGATGGGCTATTAGGCTATTACTTAAACTCACTGACATTCAACAAGGAAATGACAGAGTGCAAATGAAAAGAGAATCCATTACTTACTGTCTTATGAATTGTACTGCATCTTCATACTTCATTCCACCTTCAATTAGTGCTAGGGCAACAAGTACTGGAGCTCTGGTAAGGTAAGAATTTTGATAAATAGTTTTTTCAAAACCAAATCCTGGTAAACTTTTATCTCCAAACATTCCCCAACCCAGAAGTATCATTATCTACCACCCTTCCTATTTAAGTAATTAATACTCATAACAAATGCTGACTTCATAGTAAAAAATTAGAAGATTTTTTCAAGTTTCAGTATTTTTATATCAACTCATATTTTTACCTAGACTCAAACTGATAAATTCATTTACCTCCCAAGGCCTGCAACGCAATGAACAGCAATACAACAACCAGGTTCTTCACGGAACTTGATTTTTACAAGACTTAACCAGTCATCAACAATCTGGTTGGACGGTGGTGCCCCATCATCAAAAGGCCAATCCTAAGTCAAAAGAATAAACATTTCAGATCATTAATATAAATACTGTAGTAATAATTCTCAATTTCTAACATCCAAATGTTTTCAAAAGCATTCTCATTTTAATGTTTAATCACATCTCATTAAACCTTTGTCCACCAAATGTGACTAAATGCTCAATCTTTACAAAAATGTTTCACAACTTCAAATCCTTGCTTAGCTTTTCACCTTTATTTAGAAATCAAGATACTGTATAATAATTAAATTTTTTTTTAGCTTTTTGAAGTCTATTTATGACTTAAATATTTATTTGAATTTACTATTTGAATAAACTTTTGTAACAAAGCACCATAAACACATAGGAACTGTTAAATACTTACGAGAACACGGATACCTTCTTTCTCCACAAGAGTAGTGTCATAAGTTGCTTCACATACTCTTACTATTGTGGTAACTCCATATTTCTTAAGTTCCTGGATAAAACATACATTTAAAAAAATCTTAATGAAGTCTTTATAACCACATCATTATTACACAACATGTTCTATTCTGATCATCTCTGATCAGTAAGTATGCTGGTGAACAGAAAATCATTTAAAGAATGATTATGTTTAACACAGAAGCAAATTTTGTTTTAAATGACAATACTAGTTCTTTATAGTCATGGTAACACTGGACAGACTGGGATAAAACATTAACCAAAAGGGGCTAGCAGCAATGCAGACAAAGGTAAATATAACTAAAGGAATCATTTATAAACTAATCAAGTAATCTGATTTGACTCAATTATACTCACTCCTTAAACTTTTACCCATTTGAAGTACATAAAATGAAGCCTTGAAAGGGTAGTCAAACATTCTAAAATCCTGTCGGGCAAGGTGGCTCACATCTGTAATCCCAGCACTTTGGGAGGACAAGGCGGGTGGATCAACTGAGGTCGGCAGTTCGAGACCAGCCTGACCAACATGGAGAAACCCCTTCTCTTTAAAAAAAAAAAAAAAAAAGATTCTAGAATCCTGAAAATACAGTAAAAAAGCCCATGTACCATTTAAAACTACAAGCTTCAAAACGCACTATTGCTAATTACTACTTTTTTTAAACTACTAATTATTACTAATTATAATTCTCCTGACATTTATAACATATGTATGTGGTAATCAAAAATAAAAGTACCATTATAGTATTTCCCGGGCTGGGCTCAGTGTGGTGGCTCACGTCTGTAATCCCAGCACTTTGGAAGGCTGAGGCTGGCAGATCACTTGAGGTCAGGAGTTCGAGACCAGCCTGGCCAACATGGTGAAACCCTGTCTCTACTAAAAGTACAAAAATTACCCAGACACGGTGGTTAAGCCTGTAGTCCCAGCTACTCGGGAGGCTGAGGCCGGAGAATCACTTGAACCCAGGAGGCACAGGATGCAGTGAGCTAACGCCACTGAACTCCAGCCTGGCAAAGTATTTCCCTATGTTCTGAGAGGCCTATTTGCTGTTTTTGCTGTTTCTTAACAACCGTAGACATTTATAAAACATGTACACATCTGGATATATTCAGCATTCCATTCCTTTCTCCTAGTAAAAAGAAGTAGGTAGAGTTTCGGCTTCATAGCTACCATTAGGAGGGAACAGAATTAGTAGTTGAAAATTGGATTCTAAGCATCAAATGAGGTCCAAGAAAAACCAACTTTGGTTTATAGCATTTGTCATTAGGTTAAGCAGATACATTTTTAAAAATCCATAAATGGTAGCCTTTCCCATGTCAATTTCTTACAAGCTAAGTGAGAGCTCTACTGTTTTGCTGTCCACATATCAATTTAAGCAACATAGTTGAGATGCATGAACTATTAACTCAAGCACATGCCCTTCTCAAAATGTATAAATATACCTATAACCTGCAGAAGATATTGACATTTATTTCTGGGAACTGTAACTGTAGCTACACCATTTTATATTTTCCAAAGTAGTATTTATTTTGTTAGCTATAAGCTATTATTTTGCAATCAGTGTAAGATACTAAAATGTATCAAATCTTACCTCTATAAATTTGTTTAAGGTCGCATTGGTTGGATTGTGTGTAATAAGAAATCTCATGTTCTTGTATGTGACTTCCACAGGGGCTGGGCGGTTCATTCGAGCCATGTTAATTTAGTTAAAAAAACACTCAATAGGGTTATGAAATAATTTAAAAAATTGAATACGGAAATGATGCAAAGAAACTGAAGTCTACTTCAATATACTCCACTTGAAATTCTCAGTGCTTTGAGTATGAAGTTGTAAGTAATGATAAATGAAATGAACCTCCTAACAAGAAGCAGCAATTCTTCAATCCAGTAATACTGAGGCAACAGAAAAGAAGTGCACTGAGGTTTACCCCATCCAGGTCAGAACTCTTGTGAAATGCTCTGTGGATTTCAATTAAACACTTCTGTGTCCAGGATAACCACTCTTATGGGGGTTTCTTGGTGGAGTAGCAATCAATTTCTACAGTTCACTTGTCTGCATAGAGGTCGTGCTGTGCCTGGCAGTAATCTCCACTGCCCTTCAGAAACTCCATAAATGTGTGACCAAGAACACCACAGAATTGCTGTTTAAAAGAAAAAGAAAGGGAAAAAAAGAGAGAAGTTATTTTCCAATTCAAAGGAAATAGATTATGCTTTTACACTATTTAAGTGCACAACTATCTCTCTAATAAAGCAGGGCCAGGGCCACTTTATCAACTTTTACTCGAATGGCAAAACTCAAGGGGTGAATGCAGATTAAATCATCAATGATCTATTACCAAGATTCTTAAAAAAAAAAAAAAAAACCCACCATTGTTACATCTTGGTGAAATTCATACATAATACATACACGTTGATACAAACTTTACAGATAACTCTGAAGTTATTAGTCTTGCATGATTTACTTAACTCATAAACTGAAACATCTAAGTTCCTTTTCAATTTTTTGCTTTTATATCCTTTTCTTAGACTGATTTAAGTGCTTCTATATTTAGAATCTCATTTTATCCTTAACAATCTGTTATCATTCCCATTTAACTGAAGATGAGGAAAATGAGTCTGAAAATCAACTTGTTATATGAAATATCATAAGAATGTACGCTTATGAATTTAAAGGAAAGAACTCCCATTTATAACTATAAAGAAAATGTTCATAATTTGAATAATATTCTTTTATATTTTAAAACGAAAATTTCACATATACAACTCAAAACTGAAATCCAACTCTGAGGAGGGGGACAAAGGGAGGTTGAAGGTGGAAATGGTGGGTCTCAAAAGCAAGGTACTACTGCCACCAATAAACATAAATAAATATGTATTTATATTTTCCCCAAGTTCTCTCTTAAGAGCTGAACTATTTTTATGCCAATAACAAACATTAGATGATACTTTCAAATATGTACATGGAAGACATTAATGTTAATAATTAGTCTTCTCTCAAATAGTTTATAAGGTACCTGTGTACTTGGGAGTAAAGAGGGGACTAAGGAGAATGTTAATAACAGGTTAACAAGAGCACTAAGTCTCAGCCACTGCCTCAAGCACTTCATGTGTACTCTCATTACCAAACAAAATGTTTTAACAAAAGGTTCCATTAGTTTCCAGGCTTAAATTTAAGCATTTGAAAGCTTAAAATTAAAATTCCAACAATCTGCTCCCATTTTCATTTTATACCTTTAAATAGTCCCATGCTAGTTACAGTTTCTAGAACTTTGCCAAATTTTGAAAAATAATTCTTATGGTGATCTGAGATTCCAGAAAACATCGTCAAAAACCCAGCCTACTTTTCTGGCAAAACACAGGAACTAGCATTAGCAGTCATTTATCAAAAGGTCCCATAAGGAAGGTGACTTTCATTATCACAAGTTTGTTCAAACAAGCCCTCACAGGTTACTTCACCTAGTTGGTCAGCTGGCTTAAAAACTCGTGTCTAAATTACTATTAAAGACATCACAGTTACAGTGAAGAGAGATTGTAGTAATCTTTCATTATACTTTCACCCCAAATTCTAAATACTACCTCCGTAGAATATAATAAAAAGTGTATTCAGACACTTACCCAACGACATACAATGATCTTTAAAAGCTTTTTAAATGACTCATCACAGTGTTCTAATTTCCAGGCACTATCTTTTTTCAATTAAAAGCTGATTTGAGACAGTATTTCACACCACTAATTCCATATTTAATAGCTAAAACTCCTGTTGGCTACTACAACCTAGTCTGGCCATATCCCTTCATGTAAGTAAGCACTTTCATCAGGAAGCAAAGAAAGCACTATATTAAGAATTCCTTCCCTGAACAGGATATTTTTACTGAGTGGAGCCACCCAGTGGCTGGGGGGACTCATCTGTTAAAATAAAGCAGTGGTGACCACTGATAGCTTTCTGTTATGCCCAAGACACTTCTCCATTCTCAATCTCCTACTCACAGGAAAAACTACCCATGATGGGGATTTTTTTTTCCTCCCACATATCAGTTGCATTATAATCACAATCATATACAAGGGGGAGAGAAGAGCAATTTCTGTGCAGAAGCTTAATTCACTACCATACTGCAGCGTCAAGCCAACTAATGTGTATAAGTCCTTTGTCAAATAATTCATTGGACAGTCTGTTCTACATCTACTTAAGTCTTAGGCAAGGCACCTAACAAAGCATGTGTAAAATGTTGCTCACTCTTGGGAATGAACTAGTTTTCTAGTTTTCAACTGACTGAGAAACAGAAGCACTGCCTCAGAATCTGGATGTCTAGCAGGTCAACGGTTTCAATCATAGTGTAAATAACAACACTCGTGGACTGGTGGAGAACTCCGCGGAAAAAAGATTAAAAAAAAAAAAGCCCTCAGAATTCTGGCTCTGGTTGGCTGCTGCTGCCACAACCCAACAGGAGGCAACAACATATTACACCAGAGTTCAGGAACAGTTTTAAACAGTCCTCGATTAAAAGGCGCCATCCATGGCCCTTCCAAAACTGGCAGGGAAAACGTATGCTGCTGCCCGGACGGGAAGTCTTATGCTTCAGTGTAACTAACAGTAGCCCTGTCAGTTTCCAAGACGCTACGACCTAGGCCATGTCTCGACGACTGGCCTAGAGAAAGGACAAGACTCGACTTGTTCGCATTATCCCAAGCCCGAGGTGGGGCGATAAATCCGGAACAGCTCGAATTACCAGGTGGAGCCTGGGAGGAGGGCGGGGCGGAGAGCCGGAGTTCTCACCTAGCAGAAACCCTCTTTGGCCCGGGCAGGGGCGCAGCTCGTGGAATGCTCCCGAGGGTCGCCGCCCCGTGCACGCGGCCGTGTGCTCCCGAGCCCGCCCGCTGCGCCCCCTCTCCGCGCCGCAATCACGGGTTCGCGCCGCGCCTTCAGTCAGGCGCGGGCGCCGAGGCCATTTTGTCTGTGGCTCGGTCCCGGCCGTCGAGCACAGGAGCGGGGCTGCACCCAGCGGCCGTTCAGCGCTCACCCGGGAGCTCCGAGAAGCTCGGGGCCCAGATCGTTACCACCAGTGCCGGGCTGTCCCGCCCATCCCACGCCCGCCCGGATCTGGAGGCGAACCAGCCACCGCCGCGCCCTCCCCGTATCCGGCTCCGCAGTGACACGCGCAGCCCTCGCCCCACCCCGGGCCACGTCTCCCGCTCCCAGTGCAGCCACTCTCCTCCGGCCGAACAAAGAGGCCCCGGGACGCCGCGGAGCCTACCGTGCCCGGACGGGGCGCGCTAGACCAAAGGGCCAAGGGCGGAGGCGGCGGTCACAAAGCGGCTTTTGTGCCACCCACCCGGCCCGCTGTGGAAGCCGAAACTGCCCCCGGCCGCCGCACAGGACGGACCGCGCCGCCCCCGTTGCCCCGGGCTCGTGAGGGACTGAAAAGCCGGTGCCTCCGGCGGCCAACGGCCACCCAGTAGCCCTGAGGGGCCAGGCGTCTGCCTCTGCACAGCCGGCCGCAATCGGCCGGCCACACGGCTGTAAGCCGCCCGCTGCCACTGGGACCCATCGGAACTGCAACCCGGGGCAACCTGGAGCGGTCGCCGGGCTCCGAACAAAGGCGACAGTCGGGATGGGGGGGCTGGTCGTGGATTCCCAGCCCTAGAGGCGGCGGTGCGACGGCTACTCACAGGAATATGTTTACTCATTGAAGATTGTGGCCTAATCATACAGCCGGTCCCGAGGCGGCGGCGACACAGGCAGTGGCGGCGGCTGCAGGGCAGGAGGCGGCGGTGGTCGTGGCGGAGCGGCGGCGGCAGCGATGCAGGCGGCGGCGGGGGCACCAGACTCTACCATGCAGTGAGCGGCTCCGAGCAGAGCGCGTAGCCTAGCCGGCCCGCAGCCGAAGGAGCCAATACATGCGCCGAGGCGCCCTTGCGTCACAAGCCCTCCCCTTTATAGCCGGCGCGACGTGCAACCCTGCAGCCACCAATCGCGGCCTGGAACTGCGGGCCAGGCGCCGACAGGCGGGGGCGGAGGCCCGCCCCCCGCGGACGTCACTTCGCGGCGGCCGCCACCGGTGTGAACCGGTTGATGAATGGCTAAGCGCCGAGCTGGAGCATCCCCGGGGGGGTGGGGGGGGGGAGGAGGAGGGAAGGGGCTGCCAGGGGGACTCCGGGATGCAAAGCCTGAGGTTAAGAAGTGGTGGGAGCCAGAGACATTCCGCTCTATCGGCTGGAGGGAATCACGTTGCAAACCGCGTTTCTCCTAATTAAAACCATCCAGGAGTGCACGCATGTCACATGAGGAGATTCAAAGTTTGCCTCAGTCGTAAAATGCAGTCCCTCTAGGGCTGGAACTGCGTCTCAGTGTTGACCCTGCTTTCTAATGCCTTAACCACGGTCATCTTTGCCAGTGGTTTACCTTGGCACCTGAGCCCGGAGTACCTTCGTCATCAAATAATATTTATGTCGCATGACCGCTGTACTCGGTGACTCAACACCTTGCCTGCCACGGCCTTAGGCTTGATCAAGATGAATTCTTGTCCCTGGGGGCGCTTTCAAGCGGGGAGAAACTTCCCTTCGCAAAACTTAATGCTATAGAAGATGGGGAGAGTATCTTTTTATGCAGATGAAACCCTATGCTCCCTATATTCTTTTTTTTTGATCCCGCCTCCATACTACATACGCGTGCAACTGCAGTTGGCTCAATTGTGGCATTTCGAAATCACATGCATCCTTTGTACTGCTGCTCACTTGATATGTTGTCTCAGATAATGAAAGGTTAGGAAGTGCTTAAAGGAAGCGTTTTTAAAAATTAAGAATCTTCGGTTTTGTCAAGCACTGATGAAATTTTTTGCGTCAAAGCTAAAGCTGTTCTTTATGTTCGTTTTCAGTCCTGTTCCACTGACTTCATTATTTAAGCCCCTAAGAAGTAAAGTCTTATCCCAATTCTGTGCCATACAAGGGCAACTCTGTTACTTATAATCTCAAAACCCTTTCTCAGCTCTCGGGAAGAAGTAAACAGGACCTTTACCTGCTTTTGAAGAACTCAGTTTTCCACTAACACTGAAGCCTTTTGTTTGCTATTTTCACCGAGTGTGAGATTGGAGAGGGCTTTAGGGATCAAATTTTGTCCTCTCTCAGTACCCTGCAGCATCTTAGGATTTGTTAGAACTTCTACTTAGAGACTCTGGTTGCATAGTTATTCAACTTTCCTATAAACTCTGTAAGTGAACTAAGAACTTTCAAAAACAAAAACAAACAAAAATCCTGGGCCAGACTTTCAAAGGAACAAAAACAATTCATCTTCATTTTGAAGAAAATGGCTCACGTAGGAAACATTTGAATCCATTTAAATCAAGGAAAACTAGCACATTTGAGAAATCTGTCCCTTCACAAATAAATGATTTTAAAAACTAAAGACTTTAAAATCTTAAATTCTAAGAAAATATAAAAAGCTTTAAAAAAAATCGTGGGGTGATAGGGGCAAAGCTAAGCAGGCTGGGGAACTCAAGTTAAAAAAAAAAAAGGACAGATTTCATCATATATAAGAATTTAAAACTTTTATATGGCAAACAGCTTTTGACAAATACCAGTTTCACTCTGGGAGTAAATATTGGTGATACTTCATGGGTAGGGTTAATATAAAAAGCTTGGCCAACGTATATAATAGTGTTCTTTAAAAGCACATATTCAATCAGCAACTCTTACTCCAAAAGTTGTTAAACACAGATAATTGGAATGGTGAAACTTTTTCCTGTAATGACATTTCAAAAAATACGTTTGGTGGGACAAGATATAAACTCAGCAAATGATTAACAGAGCCAAATCTGTGTTAGCCAATTTTCTTGTAGAACTTGTGATACAAGTTATGAGCCTTATGATCCATAGATCCTGTAATTACTACAAGCAGTGCTGACATGAAGTATCCAGTCAGCTATGCTCATCAAGTTCTAAAAGCTCTCAAATTCTCAAGTGGCCTGGGGGTCTTAGCCTCTCAGACAAGGTACCATCCTATCCTGCTATGAAAAGAACATATTTCAAGGATGATAAAATAGAGAAGGCTTTTGCTGTTAAGAGAAAGGATGCATTTTATTTTACTTTATTTATTTGTTTATTTAAGATGGAGCCTTGCTCTGTTGCCCAGGTTGCAGTGCAGTAGTGTGATCTTGGCTCACTGCAACCTCAGCCTCCCGGGTTCAAGTGATTCTCCTACCTCAGCCTCCCAAGTAGCTGGGATTACAGGTGCCTGCCACTACTCCTGGCTAATTTGTTTGTATTTTTAGTAGAGATGGGATTTCACCATGTTTACCAGGTTGGTTTTGAACTCCTGACCTCAAGTGATCTGCCCGCCTTGGCCTCCCAAAGGAAAGGACACATTTTAAACAAGATGTAAGTGCAGTCTTGCTGACCAGTCCACTACATGTTCCTGCTTCTTTGTCAGCTGCCATTGTGGTTCACTGCTATGCTGAGGGTGTCTGCTCTATTTAGTTTAATACTTTTAAGCTGCAGATTCTTGGAGAAGAGTAGAACATCCTAGCATTGGTCAGGAGACTCCTGTGATTTGAGGACTCACTAACCCTTACAGACTTGCACTCAGAGCATTAGCACTTGTACTTATTTAAAGCAGGTCTCTAACAGTCTTGAAAACAGTGCTCCAGACACCAAGAAGTGAGAAAACACCTCTACAAGCCAATGCTTACTCTAAGCTCCAGAAGAAGCTCTAATATAGAGGATTTTCTCTCCTGCTAAACAAGATTCTCAGCTGGAAGTTACTTCTTTCAGTAAAACATGTGTCCTTGACCTCATCACAATAGGCAGGACTTTGTATTGACAATTCAAAATATAAAAGCCAACAGATGGAAAATAAGACTAGAAGACTATTACAAGGAGGCCAAGCATGGTAGCTTATGCCTGTAATCCCAGCACTTTGGGAGGCCAAGGTGGGTGGATCACTTGAGATTAGGAGTGCAAGACCAGCCTGGTCAACATGGTGAAACCCCGTCTCTACTAAAAATACAAAAAATTAGCCTGGCATTGTGGCAGGCACCTGTAATCCCAACTACTTGGAAGCCTGAGAGAGGAGAATCACTGGAAGGCCAGGAGGCCAAGGCTGCAGTGAGCCGAGATCATGCCACTGCACTCTAGCCTGGGCGACAGAGTGAGACACCATCTCAAAAAAAAGAGAATGTTATAAGGAATATTTTTATGGAAGGTGAAAGACTGCAGAAGGCAGGAGTGCCCAGGAAGATTGGCAAATCTTGAAGAAGAAGAGCAGAGAAATCTTTACAAGAACAGCATATCTAGTAAATATTGATTCCATTTATACGAAGTTTACAAAAGGAGTGAAGGATTCCATGATTTTCAATCTTAGATTGGTTGGGGCTAACAGGAAGACTGATAAAAACATTTAATAAAGCAAGAGTAATATATTGCAGGTATGGATTAAATGTGACAATACCAACCTAAAAAAAGGCACTAGATTGCAAGGTATAACGAAAGTGTAGCAAATATACTTAATAGAGGAAAACACCCCAATGGGCCATAATCTAGTAAGTATCTGGATACCATTGCAGAAGGTAAGCTTCCTCCCCTATATTTAAGAAGAGTCCTAAAAATTCAAGTATGCCATGGCTCTTGTCAGCATTGTTAAAATTTATTTCCCTCCTGCTGTTTTAGAACAGTCTATTTCATATCCAATTGATTTTATCATATGATTATTAAAATAAATATGCAGTATACAGGCATACCTTCATTTATTATGTTTTGAAAATACTGAGTTTTTGTGTGTTTTACAAAATGATGGTTCGTGGCAGCTCTTTGTCAAGCAAGTCTATCAGTGCCATTTTTTCCAATAGCATGTGCTCATTTCATGTCTCTGTGTAACATCTCGGTAATTCTGCCAATATTTTAAACTTTTAAACTGTTATTACATCTGTTATGGCAATTTGTGAACAGTGAGCTTTGATGTTATTATTGGCATTGTTTTGGGCCACCACAAACTGTACCCACTTATGATGGCAAACTTATTTGATAAGTGTTGTGTATATTCTGTTTCGCTAATTGGCATATTCTTCAGTGAGACACAGCAATACTGAAATTAGGCCAGTTAATAACCCTATGATGGCCTCTAAGTGTTCAAGTGAAGGGAAGAGTCATTTGTCTCACTTTAAATCAAAGCTAAAAATGGTTAAGCTGAGTAAGTTGAAAGCAGAGATAGGCTGAAAATTAGGCCTCAGACCCAAAACAGTCAAGTTGTGAATGCCAAGGAAAAGCTCTTGAAGGAAATTAAAAGTGCTACTTCAGTGAACACAGGAATTATAAGAAAGTGAAACAGCCTCATTGTTGATAAGGAGAAAGTTTTAGAGTTCTGTATAGAAAATCAAACCAGCCACAGCATTCTCTTAAGTCAAAGCCTAAGTCAGAGCAAGGCCTTAAGGCTCTTCATTTTTATGAAGGCTGAGAGAGGTGAGGAAGTTGTAGAAGAAAAGGTTGAAGATAGCAGCAGTGGGTTTATGAGGCTTAAGGCTAGAAGCTGTCTCCCTAACATAAAAATGAAAGGTAAAGCAGTAAGTGCTGATGGAGAAGCTGCAGCAAGTTATTCAGAAGATTTAGCCAAGAACATTGATGAAGATGGCTACACTAAACAACAGGTTTTCAGTGTAGACAAGACAGTCTTATATTGGAAGAAGACGCTATCCAGGACTTTCATAGCTATAGAAGCTATGGTTTTAAAGCTTTGAAAGACAGGCAACTCTCTTGTTAGGGACTGATGTAGCTGGTGACTTTAAGTTGAAGCAGATGCTCATTTACCATTCTGAAAATCCTAGGACCCTTAAAAATTATGCTAAATCTACTCTGCTGTGCTCTTTGAATGGAAGAACAAAACCTGATTGACAGCACATCTGTTTTGCATGGCTCACTGAATATATTAAGTCCACTGTTGAGACCTACTGATAAAACATGATTTATTTAAAAATATTACTGGTCATTGACAATGCACGTGGTCACTGAAGGGCTGCAATGGAGATGTACAAGGAGATTAATATTGTTTACATGCCTGATAACTACAGCATCCATTCTGCAACCTATGGATCAAGGAATAATTTTGACTTTCAGGTTTCAATATTTAAGAAATACATTTCATAAAGTTATAAGTTGCCACAGATGGTGATTCCTCTGATGGATCTGAGGAAGGTAAACCAAAAGCATTCTGGAAAGGATTCTAGATGCCATTAAGAACATTCATGGAAGGAGGTAAAAATATTAGTATAAATAGGAGTTTGAAAGTGAACTTCAACTCTCATTGATGACCTTGAGGGATTCAAGACTTCAGAGGAGGAAATCACTACAGCTATGGTGGAAATAGCAAGATAATTTGAATTAAAAACAGAGTCTGAAGATGTGACTGAATTGCTGCAATCTTATAATCAAACTTGAATGAATAAGGAGTTGCTTCTTATGAAGGAGAAAAGAGTAGTTTCTTGAGATGGAATCTACTGCTGGTGAAGATGCTGTGAACATTTTTGAAATAAAGGATTTAGAATATCACATAAACTTAGCTGATAAAGCAGTGGGTGAGTTTAAGAGGACTGACTACAACTTTGAAAGAAGTTCTCTTGTGTGTAAAATACTATCAAACAGCATTGCATGCTACAGAGAAATATTTTGTGAAAGGAAGAGTCATCAGTGCAGCAAACTCCATTGTCTTATTTTAAGAAATTGCCAGAGCCACCTTAACCTTCAGTAGCTACCTCCCTGATCAGTCAGCTGCCATCATTGAGGCAGGATTCTCCACCAGCAAAGATTATGACTTGGTGAAGGCTCAGATGATTGTTAGCATTTTTTAGCAGAAGTATTTTAAATTAAGGTATTTTAGGGTACCCGTTTCCCCCACTTTCTTTCTGTGTCCTGACCAAAATCACAGTGACCCAACCAGCTATAGCCATAGGTTTTCCTCAGCTGGCTTGAACCCAAACCAGGTCCTTGAACATTCCCAGGCACTGATAATAGTATCTAGGTTTACTGGAAAGAAATTGACCCTGACCCGGAGCCGAATTCCTTAAATTTTCATGTAAACTCCATCCCCTCACCCCCTGGCAACAGACTTACATGGGTAAAACATCCCTTTTATCTTGCTGTCCATCAGAATGATATATTGCATGCAACACCCTGTAAGTTCCTTTAACAAATGTTTTGGACTGATCACTCTGGCATTGAGAGCTTCTTTCTTTAGAATCTCAAACCAGCCCTATCTCCAAATGGTTTGGTGTACTCTCTTCTGGGAATTCCCCTGCTGCTGCTTTTAAGGTAACTCCAGCTATGGGTTCAGTGAGACAAAACAGCTATGTACCTTGTTTTTTAGACATAGTGCTATGCACACTTAACAGACTACAATATCGTGTAAATGGGAAACCAAAAAATGCATGTTACTTCCTTTATTGTAATATACATTTTATTGTGGTGGTCTGGAGCTGAACTTGCAGTATCTCCAAGGTACGCCTATGCTTAAATCTCTATAAACATATAATTTCCAGTGCATACATATTGTTCAAAACCACAACATGCTCTACGTTAAAAAAGTGACTTAATTTTCTACCTTAAGACATTGATTTAAAGTTTTATCAAAAGTCTTGTGAATAAGTTTTGATGAATCATCAAAACACTGCAGCAGCGCTACATCCTAATTTCTGTGGGAATTTTAAACACAGAAATTTCCAATGAGCAAATAAGCTTGCCACAACAAACCTTTTAAGGAATCTGGCCTAAGGACAAAGTCCAAAGGCCAATAGCTGCCTATGGGCCACTGTGTTTTGTACAGAGCCAGACAAATAGAAACAGTCACCCACCCAAGAGGGTACTACAGATGTAGATATTTATATTAATAAATGAATCCTGCTGGATCAGAAGTAACATCAAGTCATCAAATCAAATCATTTGAGGTAATATTTTCTCTGTAAAATTGATTAAGGCAGTTTTGGACAACTTTTTTTTTAAAGTCTATTTTAAGAAACAATTATCTTGAATCAATCTCTATTATGCCCATTCTCTATCCCATTATTTTTCATGTCTAATTGTAATCAAGTTAAATGTAAACCTGAAAGTTGCATAGGTAGTCTCCAAATCAAATGAGAATGTGTCTTCACATTAGTAATTCTGCTGCTTAATATAGAATTTACTTCTGTAGGAGCTTCGTGTGCATATTAAGACATGATGGACACAGCCTGGGCAACACAGTCAGACCCTGTATCTACAAAAAAAAAATTATCTGGGCATGATGGTGCATTCCTGTAGTCCTGGCTACTTGGGAGGCTGAGGTGGGAGGATTGCTTGAGCCCAGGAGTTTGGGGCTTCAGTGAGCTGTGATCATGCACTGTACTCCATCTGGGGCAACAGACCAAAGACCCTCTCTCTCAAGCAAAAAAAGAAAAGAAATAATGAACAGATTGCTTGGTAACAGAATATTTTTCCTGTGCATGCTGAAAGGCACCATTTCCTTGGGGCATGAACAAAGGACTCAAGAATCTATAAATAACTCGTGACTGATTTGCCTACTGGTACCTGGAGGAATCTAGTTTGATAAGACACTTATTTTAATAAACTTGGTGAAATTTCTGTTGCTTTTCTATAGCCTGAATAAAAATCATTTGGGAATTGAAAATCAGGAAGGCCACAGTCTCCATGTCATTGTTTAGAATATGTTGAATTATGCCACAGTCTGAACCGAGGCAAAAATAGCTTAGGAAAGGAGAATTTAATCTGGCTAGAGAAAGGGAATGAAGTATAAATAAATTTTAAAGGTTGGATATGCATGCTACGGCAAAGCTGTCACTTGACAGGTTTAATTTACAGAGTTGGCATTTAGGCTGCAGATAATCCAGACAGACACTGACCTAAGCAGCATTACTGGGGCAGGCCTTACATAAGGAGAAATGTTACTGGACAATTTCCTGCAAGCATAATAACATTTATTTAACAAAAGCTATAGTAGTCATGTTTTTTCCCTATCCTAACACAGCTGCTTTTTAACTGGGCATGTTCAACAAACATTGCTATCTTCGTGTATTTCTATAGCACCATTCATGGTTGGAAGATACTGAACATAAGAGAAAATGAGTATAGAAGCCTCTTGAAATTTTCTTTTTTTTTTTTTTTTTCTTTTCTTATTGAGACAGAGTCTTGCTCTGTTGCCCAGACTAGAGTGCAATGGCACAGTCTTGGCTCACTGCAACCTCTGTCTCTCGGGTTCAAGTGCTTCTCCTGCCTCAGCTTCCCAAGTAGCTGGGGTTACAGGCACCTGCCACCACGCTCAGCTAATTTTTGTATTTTTAGTAGAGACGGGGTTTCACCACGTTGGCCAGACTGGTCTTGAACTCATGACCTGAAGTGATTTGCCTGCCTTGGCCTCTCAAAGTGCTGTGATTACAGCCATGAGCCACCATGCCTGGCCTGAAATTTCTCCTATTTAAACATAGTTGTCATATAATGTATTTCTTTAATCTTCAGACATATTAATGCACATAAATACTCAACTACTATTTATTTGGAAACTATCATGTTACTTTCCCAACTAAAATTCTATTAGGGCACCCCATTCCCAGTTTTTCTAAGTTTTCTTTGCAGGGTTCCTAGTCTCTCAATTCCGTTACAATGGTGTTCATTGGAGCTTTGTCCTAAGGCCTCCTGGACTCACTTTCCACTCTCTTTGGGGTTTTCACCTACACCCATATCTGTGGCTGTCAACCTTCCCTCCCTCCCCAACACATATGTGTTAGATGCCTAGCATATGCCAGGCACCCTGCTATCTTATGAACATAAACATGTTTTCTGACTCAATGAAATTTATATACAGTGAGAAAAGAGAGAAAGTAACAAGTAAATAAGCGAAGAATATATTTATAATCTGTGCTGTGAAGGAGGTCAACAGAATGGTTGGGTGACTCACTTTAGACAGTGAAGTCAGGGGTGGTGTCTTCTAGGAGATCCAGATCTAAATGATGACAATGAATCGCAAAAAGAGGGGTAGGAAGAAAGAGATTTTTGGTGGAGGAAATGACAACACAAAATTTCAGGTGGGAGTTTGGTGGTACTCAAGGAGTTGGAAGACCTGAGGGACTGCAGCAACACAAGGGAAGGAGATAAGCCTGGATGTCTAGCAGGGACTGGATCATGCAGGACCTCGTAGGCCATGGAAATAATTTGAATTTATTTCACTGACAGTGAATCACACCACATATCAGGAAATGTGTTTTAAGAAAATTGTTTTTCTGTTCTGTGGAGAATGGATTGGAGAAGGCCCTAGAGTACAATTATTTTAAGAGGGTGAAACACTTGAGATTTCCTGCCTTGTCAAATGAGAGACAACGTTGGTGTTGGCTATGATCAGGACAGGAGAGGCAGAGAAAAGTGGACAGATTAGAAATATGGAAATAAAATGGAGAAGACTTACATCGCAAAATGCCCCACTGCCTCCAAAAAAATTGTTGTCAAAGGCCAAACATAGATATAAGGCCATGATTTTGAGCCTATTTTATGCTATGGTAATGAATGTATTGGCACACTGATGAAAAGTTCCATAATTTCACATTTTCATTAGCAATATGTTTGTAAGGAATAAGCTAGAAACTTAAAATAAATAAAGGCACTCAAAGTGTGCTTAGAGAAAGACACTATTTCTGAGGGTTTTAAGAATATAGCAGCGGGACTCCTAGAAATTGTGTATTTCGGTTTTCAGAGAACTAAACTCTTGATAGATTTCTATAACAGTAAGAATAGCTAAATTTTATTGTGCTCTTATTGTTTTTCCAAGCTATGGGCTAAACATATTTGCATTTTTTTGTTGAATTTGTTAGAATAATCAGACTCTGAGATAGAAATTAGTTTAAAAAGTCAACTCATAGTGGGTGATATCACTTGAAGTATCTATATAATGAAATATTTTTCGTCTATTAAAAGTATCTTAACATCTTTAACATAAAGAAATGATTATAATGTTAAAGAAAAAGAAATCATGCTATAAAAAATAGAAAGAAATAAACCAAAATGTTAACAGGTAAAACTGACATTTAAATACTTTATGGGTGTCATTGGGTGATGTGATGATAAACAATTTTTTAATTTATAACTTCCAATATTTTGTAATTTTTTTTTCCGAAAATTCTACTCTTACAGTTGGGGAAAAATCATTTCAGATGAATGCTCAAAAAGGTTGCACTGATAGGTCTGTAGCCTTATTGTACTCTCTGCAGCAGAGATATAAGCACCAGGTTATCCTAACCTGACAGCAGCTATCAAAAATATAACCACTTTCATTCTGATTCTATGTTCTTGGAGAATTAATCTGATTATAATTTGCTTTTAATGTGTATTTATTTGCCATTAAATGTGAGAGTATAGTCCAAACAGTAAGAAGCTCCCTGGGAGCTTAAAGTTGTTTATGTATCATGTTTGTGGCTATAAACAAAGAGATTGCCTCTAAACATTTGGAAACATCTAAAACCCAAGGTGACTTGGCTGTATTGTAAGGGAAGCTGCCCTGGAATGTGATTGTAAGCGGAAACAAAATCAATTCTATTTTATCTGCCCAGAGGAAGATTGTGAGAACAGAAGGAAGATGATAACTGGGTACACAGAAGAGAAAGGTCTAAAGATTTGAGGGTTTTCAGTGTTTATCAGGCACTGTCTAGGGAAGGGGCATTGAATCTGTACTGAACATGCTGGTTGTTGTAGAAATAAACCTTATTATGGGATAGTATTAATAACATTGACATTTATTGAGTGCTTACTATATGTTGAGTACTGTATTAGGCAGTATATTAATCCTTTTATAAATCTCTCGAGATTGATATTATCCCCATTATAAAAATCAGGACACAAGGACATGCAGCCTCAGAAAGCTTAGGGTCATCCAAGTATGTGATGCAGCTGGAATTCAAATCCCAGTCGCCTAACTACAAGACTCCCTGCTTTCGTTACTCTGTTAGGCTGTAGTCACAGCCTTGAAATATCCCTTTAGGTTATTTACTTTCTTATGCTCTGGTTCTTTGCTAAACAAACAAACTTTTAATTATTAATTTGGCTTCCTACATGTTCTGATCCTGTAAAGGAATTATTCCATTACAAATGCACTGGCATTTGGGCTTATATGTCATCCTTCCATGCGTTTAGTAAAAGTGAATCATAAAATATGATTATGCAATACTTTACTGAAAATCTGCCCTTCCTGTTCATTCTCGTGGCTATTTCAAGAGAATTTATTCCCTAGACTAATGCTACTCCAAGTGTAGTCTGTGAACTGGTGCCAATCTACAAACTGTTACTGGTCTGAGAAGAGATAAGCATAAAAATTGAGAGCAAGCATTTAAAAACTTTTATAGCAATTTGACAGGGTAACTTTCTTACTATTAAATTTAATTTCAAAAATTAGACTTTGTGGCCAGGTGCAGTCGTTCAAGCCTGTAATCCCAGCACTTTGGGAGGCCGAGGCAGGCAGATCACCTGAGGTCAGGAGTTTGAGACCAGCTTGGCCGATATGGTGAAAACCCATCTCTACTTTAAAAACATACACAAATTAGTGGGGTGTGGTGGTGCATGCCTGCTATCCCAGCTCGGGAAGCTGAGGCAGGAGAATCGCTTGAACCTGGGAGGTGGAGGTTGCAGTGAGCCTACTTAGATCAGGAGCACGGCACTCCAGCCTGGGTGACAGAATAAGACCCTGTCTTAAAAAAAAAAAAGAGGCTTTGTTTTGTTTTTTACTTTTCACTTTTCTTTTCTTTTTTTGAGACAGAGGCTCTCTCTTGTCGCCCAAGCTGGACTGCAGTGGCGTGATCTCGGCTCTCCTTAATCTCCACCTCCTGGGTTCAAGCAATTCTCCTGCCTCAGCCTCCTGAGTGGCTACGATTACACATTCCTGCCACCAAGCTGGGCTAATTTTTGTATTTTTAGTAGAGACAGAGTTTCCCCTTGTTTACCAGGCTGGTACTTTTCACTTTTCAAGTAATTCATTTTTATTAAGAAGCACTATTATAAATGATGAAAACTATGAAAATTGGTTAGATATGTTATGAAATGCATTACCATGAGAATACCTTCCTTACTCTTTCATGAATGAGGCCACTTTGTGATCTTTCACAGTATTATATATTCCTGTATGTCCATCCTGGGTTGCTTTTGTCAAGAAAAAACACCATTCTGGCCAGGGATGGTGGATCACCCCTGTAATCCCAGCACTTTGAGAGGCTGAGGCAGGAGGATTGCTTGAGCCCAAGAGTTCAAAACCAGCTTGAGCAACCCTGCCTCAGGCTCCCAAAGTGCTGGAGTTATACGCACGAGCCACCATGCCTGGCTGTGAAATTCATTTTTTAAACCAAATGATTTTTTTGCTGCTGTTTAAGCCATTTTTTTTTATTTAGTGTTTATTGTGAAAAGTAAATTTGCTGTTTTTACAAGTAAGGATGGAAATGAAACTGTCAGATAGCTTTATACAGTATCACTTCCCCAAATAACTTTACTTAAGTCCCTGCTGTTTACAATCATTATATTATGATCCTTTTAATTAATGTAGAACAGCTTTAATCATCTTTGTTACAAAGGAGTATTTATAAGATATTTTTCTTCATTAGTGTGTTATTTCTAAGTATAAACTGATTTCAGTAAAATTAAACTTGTTAATTTCCCACTAATGGATGTGGGGAACATCAGTGATTCATCTCTCCAGTGCTCTTTTGACTGATAAGGGGAGCAGAATGAGCAAAATGATCTATCCTTAATGCCCCCATGCAGTCCAATCATCCTTCTGGCCTTTAATATGTCCAGTTTAAAACTAATCATCCTTCAACATTTATTCAGTGCTTACTATGTGCAGGCATTGTAATAGGTGAGCACTGTAGTAGATGAGCACCTTATGAGCATTATCTGACTCTTACAACAATCCTACTTGACAGATGAGCAAACTCCTTCCATATCTTTGTTTCTTTCTAAGAAACGCTCTTGCTTTGCCTACATTTATTATGTCTTCCTCTGCCTCCCTGCCCTATAGGTGTTGGTATTTTAAAGAATGTTTCATAATCTTTCTCTGCCATTCTTATATGCTTTACAATTTCAGACTTAGAGGACTTCTTTGTTCTCAACTTCCAAACATTCAATGATGACTCTAAGATGTGCTTCCAGTAAAGTCTTCTCTTCTGAGCTCTGGATGTATATCTGTTGCCATGGGATGAACTGAGACACCTCATATTCAACATGGCTTAAGCTGAGCTAATAATCTCTCTTCCCCATGAGACCTGTTTATCTTACTGTTATCATGAGACAATGACTGGAACCTTTGTCCCTCAGGTGTTTAAGCCACAGACATGACAGTCTTACTAGTTTCCTCCCTTTTCCTCTTTTCTCTCTGACTGGCTGTTACATTCTATTGAGTCTGGAGAGCAGTGGCTCAGAAATCGTCCCCCTCCTTCTAATTTTTTACTGTCCAAAGTTTTAGCTTATTTGTTCATTTGTTCCTTTCTTCCTTCCCTGATTCCTTCTCTCCTCTGTCCCTCCCTCCTTCCCTGTTTTACCTCCTTCCACAATGTTTTCTCAGCTGTATTGCAGTAACTTAATTCAATGACTTGTCTTGTCCCATCTAATCCATCCTGTCTTTAAAAAATCCATATGTTCAGTATCATTTTTAAAAATGCATATCTGATCTTTCTATTCTCCTTCTCAAAATCCTCCAAGATCCTACAATGACTTTTAGATAAAGTCCAAACTCTTTTGCAAGGTATTTAAGACTCTTCAAGATTATGACTGCCTCAGAGCCCGACCTCCTGCTCCACTCCATTATGCTTTCTAGACATTTGAAACCAGTTGTGATTTCTAACATATATGCCACATATTTTTAGACCTCCATGGCTTTGTATCTGCAATTCCTTTTACCTGGAATGTTCTCTTGCTACTTCCTCTAAAACCTAATGTTGATTTTTATTTTTTATTATTTATTTTAATTAATTTATTTATTTTTAAATGGAGGCTTATTCTGTAGCCCTGGCTGAAGCGCAGTGGTGCAGTCTTAGTTCACTGCAACCTCCGCCTGCTGGGTTCAAATGATACTCGTGCCTCAGCCTCATGAGTAGCTGGGACTACAGGCACGCACCACTACACCAAGATAATTTTTGTAATTTTAGTAGAGACGGGGTTTTGCCATGTTGGCCAGGCTGGTCTCAAACTCCTGCCCTTAGGTGATCCACCTGCATTGGCCTCCCAAAGTGCTGGGATTACAGGCATGAGTCACCATGCCCCCCCATACCTAATATTAATTTTTAATTTTTAAATTAAGTTTTCCTGACTTCCCCATCAACACAAGAATTCCATTCCCTGTACTTTCACTGTACCTTGCAAATAGCTCCATTGCAGCATTCATCCCATGATGTTAATCATTTTTTAAATGTCATCTATCTCCCTCATACCCTTTGAATAATTCCAAGGCAGAGGCTGGGTTCTATTAATTTCCCTGTGCTTAACACAGTACTTGGCACATAAGTATTTAATAAGAAACTAGCATATTTTGTGCTATTATTGTTTCATGCTCAATTTAAGGATGTTTGGATGACTGTGCTAGTGTTTGGTAGAAAACAGAAACCCTGAGAAATAGGATCTGGCAGCAGACAATGAGATTAGAGGATGAAATCAAGAAATGATGATGATAACAGATGAGTTTATCTTGAATAGTATCACCTAAGTGCTACAGATTGTTTACTAATTTCTGCTTGTTATATTTGGGCATTTCTTGTAAAAGCTGATTAACAACTCACTTTTACGTTACTGTTTAAAATAATCATACTTTTTATTCTTTGAAATGAATAACAAGAACTGACAAGCAGTATCAGTGACTCAGGAACAAATTATTGATGTAGTACAGATTCATCCAAAGCGATAGTGACATGCTGATCTCTTTGGCAAAGCCTTTGCTCAGAGAATTTTAGACTTAACTTCCCCTGTGGTATCATCCTCCCATTGCGCATTATGAGGCATACAGAAACCATGTCCTGAGAAAATATCAAACAAGGCACACCTAGGGCAAGCTTGCCATAATGTTTTATTAGGTAGAGCATAGTGGCTCCTGCTTGTAAACCCAGCACTTTGGGAGGCTGAGGCAGGCAGATCACTTGACGCCAGGAGTTTGAGACCAGCCTGACCAACATAGCAAAACTCTGTCTCTACTAAAAATGCAAAAATTAGCCAGGTGTGGTGGTACACACCTGTAATCCCAGCTACTTGAGAGGCCAAGGCAAGAGAATCGCTTGAACTGGGGAGGCAGAAGTTGCAGTGAGCTGAGATCACACCACTGCACTCCAATGTGGGTGACAAAGTGAGAATCCGTCCGCCCCCCCAAAGAAAAAAGTTTAATTGAGAAGTGTATTGCATGTTCTATTGACTAGTGGATAATCTATAAATATATTTAAATTGCTGACTGATCAGTGGTATTGATAAAGTGCTTATTTAAGAACAGATTTTACAATACAGAGGGCCCTCTACTTATAATGGTTCAACTTACAGGATTTTCCCACTTTTGCCATGGGTGTATTGGGATATTAAACGTATTTTCAACTGAAAATATTCTTTGACTTAAGATGGGTTTATTAGGACATAACCTAATTGTGAGTTGTCAAGAAGCATCTGTATTTACAATAGTTTTCCTTCAATTGCATCCTTTTTGAGAAAGGAAAGCCTGGTAGGTGGCTACTGTATATATAGAGCCTAATTCAGGACGGCAAATGCCCTGTGATAGTCACACCCTAGTTAGGGTTTTATTCTGCAACCATGCACACAATTTATGATACTGTGAAAACCATTAGAAAAGACCCTTAAGGTTCTTAGTTTTAAAAAATTCTTGGCTTCTACAGAGTTATCTTTTATTTCAAAAGGGTTTTTATCTCTTCAAAGCACTGTAACTACATAACCCAGCCTTTCTACCTGCAATGGTCATTGTAAAGGGAAATTGTGAAGTGTTTATACCTACATGCCTTGTTGGAGGAGCTGAGATTTAAAAAGATCTTAGAGTGATGAAAGGCAGCAAATGCAATAAGGGGCTGGGAAATAAAGTTTTTCGAAACAAAAGATCAAAGAATTTTAGAGCTATGTAAAGGTAGAGCTGGAAAGACCTGGAAGATCCTCCAATTATACCTCGGGAAACAGAGCTCTGGAAAGATAAGTGACTCATCCTATTCAAGTGCTCACAGAAAGTGGCATTTATCTCAGAGCCAAAGGGAGGTTCTCAGAACAGAAATGAATCTTGCATTTCCATGCAATTTAACTCCTCAAATGATTTCCCTCTTATTATCTGATTGCATTTCTTCCCGACTCTAACACTGTATTGGGAGGAGCTATATCATTTTACTTAAGAAGAGATTAGAATTCACCTAGTAAATGAGCCAGTCAAAACTTAAAACTGGGCCAGCTGTGGTGGCTCATGCCTGCAATACTAGCACTTAGGGAGGTGGAGGCAGATGGATCACTTGAGGTTAAGAGTTTGAGACCAGCCTGGCTAACACAGTGAAACCTCATCTCTATACAAGAAACACAAAAATTAGCTGGGTGTAGTGGCACACACCTGCAATCCCAATTACTTGAGAGGCTGAGGTGGGAGGATCACTTGAGTCAGGGAGGTGGAGGTTGCAGTGAGCTAAGATCCTGCCACTGCACTCCAGCCTGGGTGACAGAGCGAGACTGTATCTCAAAACAAAAAGAAAACAAAACAAAAAAACTGAAACCTGAACTCCCAGATTCATTGTTCCTTTCATAAAATTGAGATCCACAGATTAATTAATACTCAAATTTCTCTGAGGTCATGGCTTCCAAACCTTTTAGAGGCACTTGGGATGATTTTGATTCACAAGGTGGGGTCTGTGAATCCTAAAAGCTCCCAGGTACTGTTGCTGTTAGGTAGCTCATCATTGCTGGGCAGAGTGGATGTATGCCTTTAGTAATACAAATTTAGTATGTCATTCAGGGAGACAAAATCCTCTATAATTGCTGCAATAGGCACAAGAGTTTTTGTGGTGCCAAGAACTGTGATAGCAGCAGCAGCTACACTGGCAGTAGTAATACTTATGGTAACCCAGACCCCATGACATTTATACAAACAGATTAATGAAGACACAGGAGAAAGGGAGGTACTTTTTGGCCATCATAATTTCAAGGATTTTCCATCCTATTAGTCTAGATCTAATCTAATGAATGCGACAAGAATATTGAATTATTAAATATTCTGATTTCTAGGGAACTCTCCAAAGGTCTTTGTTTTCATTCTAAAAATCTGACTCAGTCCTCTAATGATGGAAATGTTTGCCCTGGAGAGTCATGTACTCCTATTAAGGGCAGCCTCTAAAGATCTATAGAATTCATTTTCTTTCTTTTCTTTTCTCTTTTTTTTTTTTTTTTTTTGAGACTGAGTGTCGCTTTTGTTGCCTAGGCTGGAGTGCAGTGGCGCAATCTCTGCTCACTGCAACCTCTGTCTCCCAGGTCCAAGCGATTCTCCTGCTTCAACCTCCCAAGTAGCTGGAATTACAGGCATGCGCCACCGCACCTGGCTAATTTTGTATTTTTAGTAGAGACAGGGTTTCTCCATGTTGGTCAGGCTGGTCTCAAACTCCCGACCTCAGATGATTTGCCTGCTTTGGCCTCCCAAAGTGCTGGGATTACAGGCGTAGCCACCACGGCTCACCCAGAACTCATTTTCTTTGCTGA